>WBZZ01006882.1:90000-100699 GCA_019918135.1 Paulinella micropora | reverse complement strand
GATGAGCGTCTTTGAGGCCACGACTAAGGCCGTGAGCCCAAAAAATGTTGTTGGACCGAAGTAATGACCGCTTGTCAGAGGCTTGACAGCCAGACAGCATCCTTGATCGGTTCTGCATCGGCTTCTGCTCAACCGCAAGCCGCACATACGCAACGATCTCTAGGAAAGCGACCAAGAGAGAACAGTCGTGAAACTAACACACCTTGTATTCGTTGGTGGGCACGGGCACAATGCTTCAAACACACAAATAAGAAATGCCCGTACAACCACGATGTCGAGCACACCCGCATCCGAAAACACACTCCTCAAGAACGTACGGTCGGACGAAACCAACACCGTCGCCGTTCTGCGCCGACTGCGCAAGGATCAGGGGTGGAAATTACAGGATGTCGCGGACCATGACCACGAACTAGCTGACGCGATCAATTCTCTTTTCGCTAGAGATGATCAGAAGACGGCAGCCATAGAAGCCGCAAGTAGAGGAAGAGGTGGAACACGAGGAAGAGGAGCAGGAGAAGAATCAATCGAGGAGGAGGAGCCCTTTCGCACGAGGCACATACACTCGCGGGGGGGAGAGAGGATTTGTGAGAAGAGGAGGAGGAAGAGGTGTATTTCAAGGTAGAGGAGGAGGAAGATGGGTTGGCCGAGGTGGACGGCAGCGCAGAGCGCCCGTACCACAGAGATGGGGGCTGGGCAGACGGCTCGAGCTCAAGCTCGAGTTCCTCAGCACCACAGGCCTTTGCGACATCAGGCGCAACCACTACCGACACTGATGCCGACTCAGGTAACAGATTTGAGGTAGTCCAATGACTAGAGAAGGAGGGAGAAAACAGAACAACATGCATTGCACGATACACCGTTGTGCAGGTCCCAACCAAGGGTACCAGTGAGTCTAAGAGCCCACAGCAGGCCACAGACCAACTCAAAGGTAGTACAATACCAGTACACCCATCAAGACAACAAACAGTGCATGCTGCTAATAGGCAGGCGAGTAAAGCGCTGGCAAAGAGAAAGCAGGCGGGCTGTCGCAGCCACAGCCGAAGAAAGTAAAAACAGAACCGGCAGTTAATCTTATCAAATTGCCGAGACAGACAATAGACAAGGAGGATGGAGGACATCAACCTCTCCTCACGGTCTCAAATAGAGAAAGCAAGGACAATCATCCTTCGCCTGTGAACAATACCCAAAAAGACATTACAAAAACGGCGGAAAGGGAGGAGGAGGCGAACCTCGAGAAAAGGATACAGATTTTAGAACACAAGCTCCTTGTATTGGCCTTAAAAAGTCACCGGCCAGACGCTTTATGCTATACGAACCTTTTTTGTGAAACATTAAATACATTTATAAACGTTGGTAATGATACTATGGCGAATATTAATATTGTCGGCCGGAAATTTACTACGAAACACCATGCGTGGTTAGAAACTAATATGAAAAAATCATCTGGCACTTTGAAAGGAGTTAGTAGTCGGACGGATATAACGGGCATCATCACTTTAAATTTTAAATTGAAATCCGGACGAGTATATCGAGTGGACTTGTACGTTGTCCCCGAATACCACGGATCTGTTCTTTTGTCGTACGACCAACTGGCGACAATGATCGTAGTGATTGATTGCGCCGCCAAAAGAGTCATATACGGCGTAGAGCCAGGAGAAGAATATACTGTCGACTCTCTCCATGCTATTGACTCATACGAGGCCCTACACCTAGGGGTAGCATCGGAAGGGAAACAGGTGGCCATTACACACGCATATGAGGCATATATGCCAACGGACGCGGTGTCTAAAGATGGTTCAAACCTGTCAGACAAGAGAGAGGCGGAGGTTTATACGGCTACAGTCTCTACACAATGGGATAAAAAGTCGATAGACGATCTCATTGAAAAGAGGAAAGAGGAGATTATATGCATGGAAAAAAGGTGCCCATCGTTGGCGAGATTTAAAGAAGGAGCAGGGGCCGATGTATATATTACCAACGGGTATTGCTTTCACGTAAAGGTGGAAGAGACGGACAGACAGGAGTTTATACCGAGGAGAAGGGGACGACTCCCTGATATCCCGGCAGAAGATATTAAAAGCTTTATTACCGAATTCTGGGGTGACGAGCCTACGTGGCCGCGCTCACTGACAGAAGTGAAAAAGTGCCTACGCACTCTTTTTGAAAATAATAAACCATATACGGTCATACTCCCGTACAATGAGAAGGCGATATGGGCGCAGGAGATACGGGACCGGCTTATTGATCATCCGATACCGGTGCCCTCACGGAAGCAACACTTAGTGGTGGCTTGTCGTCTCGGGACTCGTGAGCAGAGCAGTGCATACAAGCGGAAGCTCAGAGACCAGGACAAGTTGAAATTGATTCCTCAAGGATTCACATGCTTCGATGGTTTCTACACCCGAAAAGCTCCGTTGCAATATGCGAGATTAATAAATATGTTGGTAAGTCTGGCGGAGGACGACGAACCAGACACTGCCACATATGAAAAAACGGGAATGGACGATATATCAGAAGAAGAGTTGGGCTTGGAGGAGGACAGAGCACCCCTCAAGCATCACAAGAGAATGTCAGAGGAGGAGTTTAAGGCGGTGATAGACGAGAAATTGGCAGGAGGAGCAGGTACGGAGAAGGAGAAAGAGGTTTTGAAAGAGAGTTTGAAGGCGAACAAAATGATTTTTGACGCCCCTCAAGCGGGAGGTGTCAAGCCGGAAGACTTCACCGCGGTTATTTGTAAAATACCAGGTGCTGAGCCTTCACCGGCGCCACGACGGGCAAATCTGAGTATACATGAAGCAAAGATCGCAGAAGAACAAGCGCGGCAGTTACTCGATGAGGATTTCATTGAGAGATCGACATCTCCAATAGTTTCCCAACCGAGACTGGTGCCTAAACCGGGAGGAGAATGGCGCTTAACGGTTAACTATGCCCGCGTCAATAAAATTTTAGAGGAGGAACGAAATCCATTACCTACTCTTGAAGAAGGAAGGCGAGTATTGCGGAACGCCAAGCTATACTCAGTCATTGATCTGAAGAATGGCTTCTGGCAAATTCCACGGGATGAAAAGTCCAGATGGCTGACTGCATTTGTAGTAGGAATGGAAATATATCAGTGGAAAGTACTTCCGATGGGACTCAAACAGGCCCCGGGACTCTTTCAGAAAGCGATGCAAAGGATTGCTGAGTAGCAAATATGATGACCAGACAGAGGGAGGTTTCATGAGGAGAAGAGGACAGAAGGCGGGAGAGTACGCATTTTGTTACATCGATGACATTATCGTGTACTCCAATACGATGGGAGAGCACATCGACCATCTAACAGACATTTTCAGGCGTATCAAACTATTTGGCCTGAAATGTAATTTGAAGAAATGTCAACTCGCAAAGACAAGCGTGACAGATTTGGGGTACGAAATCTCTTACAATAGAGTCTCGATATCCAAAGAGAAGAGGGAGGAGATCATGAGCCGGCAGACGCCGAAGAATCACACAGAGCTGCACTCATTTCTTGCGATGGCGCAATATTACAGCCAGTTTATACCCAATTGGGGTGCAACTCGGGCTAAGTTGGAGAGAATGATCGACTTCGGTGATTTTGAGAAGTGGGATGATGAAGCCTTAGAAGCGTACAACACGCTCAAAGATCTCATCTACAAAGATCCGAAGGATGGCGGACTCGTGCTGATGATGCCCGACTTTTCGAAGCAATTCGTAGTCGACACAGACGCATCAAAGTTCGCGATCGGCGCAGTCTTACAACAGGAAGATGAGGAGAAAAAGTTGCGCCCGATCATGTTTATAAGTAGAAAGTTGTGCTCGGCGGAGCGAAACTATTGTACGAGACAGAGAGAGGCACTGGCGGTGGTCTGGGCCCTCAAACGGTTGAGAGAGTATTTATGGGGTGGACCTCAGTTTATAGTAAGGACTGATCACCAGAATTTACTATGGCTGATGAATCATGAATAGACTGACCGTCTAGCGAGATGGCAGGCATTCTTGTCATGTTTCAATTTTACAATGGTCCATCTACCCGGCAAGCGAAATGTTGTCGCTGACAGCCTCTCCAGGCTAGAGTTTCACTCAGAAGTGGCAGCTCTCGTATCATCAGCAGAAATGGAGGATCTATCCCCAGACTGCACATACGAAGTGCATCATATCGAGTCGATGCAGATGGCGAGAGGGGTCCGATATAACCGATCGGGTCTACGTCATAGCCCGCAAGGTCCGGATCATGGGATATGTTGTACAGCACATGTCCTCGAGGATGCTGAGTGGTCCTATGAAGCATATGAGAATATGAAGGCGGAGATAAAACAAGAAGAGATTAAGCAAGAAGCATATGTGGAACCCCCGCAGGAGAACAAGGAGGAGTTAGACGAAAACCCTGAGAGGATAGGAGTGCAGCTAGAGGATGGGACTATCCACATAGCCTCACCCACTGCATGGAGACAGCAACAGGCTCTCGATCTGGAGTTCAAAGAGCTAATACAGCTATACAAGAACCCGAACGAGCTGAAAATGACGAAGGAGATTAAGGAGCAACAGAAGGAGATGAGGTGGAGAGACGGTCTCTTGTGGTACAAAGGCCAACACGGGCGCTATGCATCACAACCAGACAAATGGACTCTCTGGGTTCCTGAGAAACTCAGACACATCATTTTTGTCGCTGCTCATAACTGCCCACTACTGGCGCACCCGGGCCGACAAAGAACGCATATATTCATTTCGAGACGATTCTGGTGGAAGAAGATGAAGGAGATATTGATGAACAGGTCAATGCATGCATCCCATGCAAGACATCCAAAACACCATTGAAGGCGAATTTTGGCCTGATCGGGACTTTTCCTTTACACTTAGGAATGTTCGAGTTCTTACACACTGATCATGTAGGACCTTTCCCGGTCACGACGGAAGGTTACAGATACCTTCTAACGGCCATAGACAGAGCCACCAACTATGTATGGGTGGTCCCAGTCAAAGACGTTACGGGAGAAACAACAGCCAAGGCGTTGATTGACAGGATCATCTCACAGATTGGGGTGCCGAGAAAAATATGCTCAGATCGAGGCTCTGACTTTAATAATAAAGTCATTGACAAGCTATCTGCATATTACGGTATGAAATGGCAATATGTCACCGCCTATAACCCCAGAGCGAACGGCAAGATAGAGCGGGTGCATAGACCCCTCAAGGCCGCGCTGAAGATGTATTGTATGAAGAAGAATAACCAAAAGGCATGGGTGGAGGCAGCATCCTCGTTTGCCTTTGCTATGAATTGCCTACCCTCTACAGCGTTAGGTGGTTCAAAAGGTTCCGTCTCGCCATACCAATTGGTATATGGGCGTGAGCCCGCCATCCCAGCCTCACTGCTGCACCCAAAAGATTCATGGGCAGATCAGGATGAGCTGTTTGGGGTGAGACTCCGGGCGAAGATGGAGGCGGAGCAAATAGTACAGGCGCATAGGGAGGCGGAGCGCAGGAAGACTGATGCTGAAGGTGTCAGGCAGGCACACCTGGATCAAGTCAGATTTCAGGTCGGGGATATTGTACTACTGTATCATCCTCAGGTTCCTCAGGGAGTCAGCTCGAAGCTGTTCATCCACTGGAAAGGACCATACCAGATCATGGAACAGATGGGGCCTTTGAATTATAAAATCAGGGGCAGAGGAAAAGTTCAAATAGTCAATGTACGAGGCTGATTAAGTATGATCCCTTCCTACTTGAAGATGAGTCCGTTGATCAAGCACTCAAACGGATGGAGGCTGACTTTAAAGAGGTCCCACCAATCCGTCAGGAGGATATCTCGGAACGGGATGCCTACAGGGCACCAATTGCGGAGAAGGAGGAGGCTGAGCTGGAGAACAAGCGGGCCACCGACCGCAAAAGTGCGGCGGGGACTCAGACCCGCAAAAGGGTGGAGTCGAACGTGCCGGAAGGAAAGTTCACGGAGGCGCAAATAAGGAGAGCGCAAAATGACCTTATCTACGACCGACCGAGAAAGGCGATAAGGACGGCACGTTCGCAAGGAGTCCATCAAGAGGGGAGCGATGACGGAGATCAAGACCCTCGCGCGGGCAATGACACTGTCGTTCACCCCAGTTGGAAAGAAGGAGATGCGATTGGACATATTTCATGGGCCAAAGACGCTTTTTACTTGGTGAGGCCTGCGGCTCAACACGTAGCCGATGACACTCTCTCAGATTTATATATCATGAGAGTCATGGCAGTACCTCACAAACGCCATACGCGATCGAATCGAATTTCGACTGCGGCACAAATAATACAACCAGTCTTACATTTCTGGAGGAGTCTGGATCCAGTGGAAGATCCTAAAGTAAGACAATACCTTCCAGTATATAAAGACGCCAAGAAACTTGAGACATGGGATGATACCATATCTCCCACAGATAAAGATCATACCGCGTGGACCATACAAGCACTACCACGAGGGGTGCTGGACATTCCTTTTGACTTGGCACAAGGCGCAATCCCTCACAAAATTTGGGACGTCCTCGAACAGTCTACCTTAGACTTAACTTTGGTTGGAGGTTCTCCACCAGGTAAAGGAGTCCGCGCGCGTAAACGGCGTCTATAGTAAGTATTTTTTTTCTCTAGAAGTATTGTGGACCTGATCGATTGCGAACATAGCATTGATCCAATATCGTCCCGACAACCTTACTTAGATATTAAAGCTACTACAGCATTCATTCTTCTAGAGATTAACAAGACACAGCTGACAAAAAATAGGCATTCTATTCTCTTGCTTCGGCAGAGACAGACGAGACGGCCACGAAACAGCACCGTTACGGGATCGCTATTTGAGTGAGCGATGGTGTTTCCTGGATACGACCCGCATTAGTACCAGAATGATGATCTCATTAAAGACTCTACAGTCTAATCAAGAACTGATATATTTTAATAACATGAACTGCTACACCGGATTCCATCGATCTCTACTTGTATCGGCATATCGCAAGGTTAGGGCGCACTCAACCCAACTTCGGATATAGTCGTCAGACTTGATCACCTGACACTATATTAAATGATACCGATTTATACAAGGGTATGTCTTCACAAAAATTAAATGTATTTATGGAAACCGACGACCGGTTATTACATATATATGGAAATGGCGACATTACATGATTACTCAACCATAAAACATTATACTTGGACATACTGCACAAATATCTTATCGACAGAAGAAAGAGGAAGATTTTAATATAAATACTGAATGTGCTAGAGTATATATACGATGGTACCGGGGCAAGTATCATTGTTGTTTTATAACTGCTAATTCGTGGGTTGATGTATCTTCATACATAACTCTAAACGAATCTTAGTCAGAAAAGAAATCAGTTCAAAGCGTATTATGTCGGAAACGAAGTTCCGCCATAAAAAAACTGGGAGGGGGTACTGTGGACATCACCCCCCGCATTATCCGGTAAAAAACTTATTTATAGATTTCGTCTGGCCGGACACGTCTGAAATGCCAATTTGATCCTGGTCTTTTGGCGGCTTTTTGTCTTTGCGTCACTGAGCTAATATAACGAGACATCATTCTCTTTTTTGAGGACTGTGTTTGGTTGTATTACCGACTTACTCTTCCATTGAGCTATCGTTGGGGATAGTACATATCTATCTATCTATCTATCTATCTATCTATCTATCTATCTATCTATCTATCTATCTATCTATCTATCTATCTATCTATTGTCTATGTGCCTATGCCTGGATGCCATGTGGCAACAGTAAATACAGGACTTCCGGAGCTGAAAAAAAATAATAAAATAAAAAAATTATTAATAATATTAATACATATTATCTTTTAACTATGTAAAAAAAGAATAATATTAAAAAAGTGTTGGAGGCGGCTGCATCAATTTCTGGAGAACACCGGCCCCTAGTCTGAAAAGCACTGGTTGCCACGTGGCAACAAACATTTAGGCTACTTCAAGGCCTCGAAAATCAAGTCCGCTGCTTTTTTTTTGCTGGTTTGCCGTTTTGTTTATGCCAGGCATGACACGTTCTGCCTTCACCTCTACACAGGGGCATGTCGGGGCCACAGGTGCCACAGTAATAGCTCGTGTAAGACGACTTGCTGACAGAAGAGGCATACAAACAAACACGACACCTACGCCTTTTGGGCCTCTCTATGCTATCATTATATGCTCTACCTGCCTCCTGTTTCTTTTTTGCTTTGTCCGACATGATTACTAGGGGGTACCTACGAAGTTCCATGCATTTTGGGATGATAGGTTGGGCAGGGGCATGGGGGTCAGAAGCGAGGGCATTGGGGGGTTGGGAATCAGGGGGTGCACCTTGCCTGAGGAGGGCTGCAGCAAGCACAGATTTGAAATACCCCGGCCTGTTGTCGCCCTTCGTCATGTTGAGGTTGGCCAAGGACGACTGGCTAAAAAAACAATAATGTTTGTAAGCGTTGGTGATAATGAAGTCCATCAAAATCATAAAATCGACCTTCTTCCAGTCATTCAAAATAAAAGACAAATTGAGAGAGTTTGACCCGTGGCGTGCGGAATTAAACATATCAACCGCATTAAAAGCAGAATAATAAAGGGCCACAGCCTCGCACCTGGGGACACGGGGCACAGACTGACTAAAACGAGCATTACGAGGCTTTCCAGGCAAGGTAGTGGAGCAGGTAGCAATAATTTGCTGCTGGTTGTGGTCGTTTTGGTTGACTGCCAATAGCTTCACCCCCTCCTTTTCGCATGTTGCAGAAGCTAAATCGCCCTTCCCCCCCCCCCCCCCCCCTTCTACTGTGTAGAAGCCGCACAGGAAAGCCCACATGAGCAGTCTTCACCATTCCAACAAAATCGACCCCCCTTTTCTTCATCTCGACTGCTGTTTTGCAAGAAGCGAACCAAGAATCGCCGATGAAAATGCGACCTGTTCCCCACCACGGCTTGGATAAACGAAGGGTAGTGGCCGTCGTGACTCCAAACTCTTTGGCGAACTCCTTGTGTTTATCTCTGTCCTTACCCTCCACTATTTCCATGGCGATACAGACCCCCGTTTCGACATCGCACGCTGTATGATATTCCCTTCCAACAGGGATTGGCTTACGGGGGACACACATTTGGCCAGGCATACCTTCCCCTGTATATTGACCCATGCTCTCATCGATAGTAATTACCCCCCCAGGAACGATTGCAGCCCTTGCCTTGGCGTCAACAGCTTCAGCGAATGCTCGAATTGGCAAAAAAGGATCATCATCAGTTGCAGGGGGGCCAGTACGTAGACATTTCAAAATGGTGTCGAAGCGATTCAGCGCCATATACTCACCAAAACCATCTCCTGGCAAGCCATCCGTCCCCTCACCCTCCTTGGGGGCCCAGTGCGACCTTCTTCGACCCCTGTCTGCAATGGAAATGCGTACCAGCAGCCCCAAAAAAAGCCAGAACTCCTCAGTGGACAATGCTTTTGCTAAACCATTATTTTGTTGTTTTGCAAGCTCCTGGTTGGTGAGCTGAAGGATGGATGTTAAAGCCGACATGGGGAAAAAATGAAGAAAGTGTCTACAAACCGGAAAAACAAAAAAATAAAATAAAAATTTTTTGGCAATCACGCAAAATTTTGCACGAAAGCGGACACCATGATGACAAAAAAAAACAAACAAAACAAAGGGAGTTGAAATTAATTTTCATTACATTATTTCTCTGCAACGACATAACAATATTCAAAAAAAAAACCAGACACATGTAAAAAAAGTGTATGGGGTATGGATGCAAACTGGAATAAGAAAAACAAAACGAAATGGCAAAGAACGAGGAGGGGAGACGCGAGGGGGGAGATGTCAAACTTCTCTTCCATCGTAGACTTTGCCT
The DNA here is from genome assembly GCA_019918135.1 of Paulinella micropora. Taxonomy (NCBI): domain Eukaryota; phylum Cercozoa; class Imbricatea; order Euglyphida; family Paulinellidae; genus Paulinella; species Paulinella micropora. The sequence continues at coordinate 90,851 of WBZZ01006882.1, read as the reverse complement.
TGTGGCGAGGACGAACTGCTCCCCAGTTCACTGCCTGGGGACCCACTTTCCAGTCAAAGCCCTTCCCCAACACATTTTGTTTCTCCTCCTCCACTTGCTGGGCTGTATAGGGGCTGGGGTTAAGAAAGGGAACAGCCTCATCCTCACCTCCCTCCTCCTCCTCCTCTTTTTCCTCACCCGCCTCATCCAGATTCTGTTGCTGTTTTTGTTCCTCCTCCTATTCCTCCTGTTCTTCTTCTTCATCCTCCGAAACCTCCATCTCCACCTCTTTCTCCTCTGCATTCATGAACTTCAAACTCGATCCTGCCTGCCCAGGCTCTGGCTTCAAATGCTTCGTGAAGAAGTAATAATCCTTGCCATCAAAACGCAGCGTGGTTAAAGCTTTTTGGTTTTTTGTTTCTTTTTCTGTCAACACCCCCAAAGCCACAATGTCCTTAAAGGTGGGATCGCCAAATTTTTTTTTTGCCCAAGCCCTCCCCAAGCGCACAACAGGGACTGAAAGTGTGTCTCACACCTCCATCTTTTCCAAAAAAAAATCGTTATGTGGTGAATTTACGTGGAAAAAGTGCACTGGGAGGAGTCACCCTTCAATAGAAAAAAAAAAACTTCAACTAAAAGTTTTGTCGAGAAATTTTACGACGCGCTTGTTAGGGACTTTTGTCGAGAAATTTTACGACGCGCTTGTTAGGGACTTTTCCAACAGTTTTCTAGCGTTTTATTCATGAAAACAGCCACGGTTTAGTCGTGAGAATTTTTTAAAAATTAGTACTGAAAAATTGTTGCCACATGGCAACAAATGTTGCCACATGGCAACGCCAGGCACATAGACACTATCTATCTATCTATCTATC
>WBZZ01006882.1:75000-80000 GCA_019918135.1 Paulinella micropora | reverse complement strand
CCTTTGTTTTTGCTGTTGGCGTTTTTCAAGGATGCTGCATTTCTCCTCTCCTTTTCAACATAGTTTTCAACCTACTCCTTGACCTCCTATCATCCTTGACCAAAAACAACGGTTATCATTTCAAGCATAAGACCTCAACAGATGAAGTCATCGTGCACGAAGCTGCTTATGCTGACGACCTCAAACTACACTGCCGATCCCCGAAACACTGTCAATCGTCCATCAACATGATTGACAAATTTCTGTCATGGTCCAGAACAATGGCCGCGAAACCGCCCAAATGCAAAAGCCTTGCTTTCAAATACTGGACTAAAGCCGACGACCATAAGGGTCTCAAACGATTATTGCCGATCTCGTTCCCACCTTTCGACCCCGCCCTTACTATTACTGGCAAACCGATTGACTTCATCGCTGACAAGCCTTTCAAAGACCTCGGATGGATTGTCTACCATGACCTCAGCGAAAACGAACAACGTGCAGCAATCCAAAAGAAGTTCATTCTTTCTATGCAAGCCATCGATAGCTGCTCGATCAATGGCTTTATGAAACTGTGGCTATACCAGCACTACGCTGTCCAGTCACTTGCCTGGCCATTTCTCACTTATGACCTCTGCTTATCTTTCGCCAAAACCCTTGAGAAAATTGCGACCCGCTTCCTCAAAAAATGGGCCAATATCTACAAAAGAGCTCTGGTCTCTTGCCTTTACCGCTCACGCTCGAAATTCGGTCTACAGCTCCAATCCATCGTCTCTTTTTACCAGCGACTTCAAATCAACCGTGCTCAAATGCTGAAGTACTGCCCAGATAAACACCTCTCGTCCATTTATGCGATGAACCTGATGAAACACGAAACATTTCGAACTATCTGGAAACCAGAGCCTATGCTCGAAAAGCTTGAGGCACAAGTTGATTTTGAATTCAAACATCGAGGCCAATCCGATCATCTCGGACTTGGCCATGGTCGCTACCCAAAAGAACATTCCATCACAGACCGCAAAGACAGGGTTTTAGAATTAGCTGCTGAGACAATACTTGAGACAACCACAGTGCATGACATGGACAAAGCCATGCAAGGGTGCTTCCTTCGTTTTGAAGACGCATGCCCTTTCGACCTCTCCTGGGCTCGCCTCATCGGAACCCGTAATCCCCGTTTAATCTCTTGGGTCATCAACGCAAGCACAAACTCGGTTATTACCCCCGACCTTAGACGTCTGTGGGGAATCATTCCCAACAACAAGTGTGCCCTCTGTTCTGGTCAAGCACATCTATGCCACATCCTCTCCGGTTGCCATGTTGCCCTCAAACAAGGCCGCTATACCTGGCGTCATGACTCTGTGCTCTGCACTATTGAAGCTCCCCTTCAAAAACACATCGAGAGCCATAACAAACGCTCCCCTATAGACCAAAATGAATCAAAGTCTATGTTTGTGAAAGAGGGCGAGCAGAAGCCTAAGGGACAGTCATTTCATCGACCATCCCTGCTTGACACTGCAAACGATTGGCAACTCCAAACCCAATACACCGGTTCTGAGCAAGCCTTTCCTGTCCACATTTGTGTCACTGACCTCCGCCCCGATATCGTTGTCTGGTCACTGTCTACCAAGATATGTATTCTGATCGAGCTAACGTGCCCGGTCGAGGAAAACATCCTTGACGCACGAGCCTACAAGACCAACCGATACAACGAGCTCAAATCTCAAATCGAGGACAACGGATGGACCTGCCACCTTCGACCAATCGAATGCGGGGCTCGCGGCATGGTATCGTTCTCTGTTCATCGATGTTTCCGCGCCTTGGGTTTTTCCCATCCCCAATCCAAATCCCTTTGCTTCAAGCTATCGTCCTGCGTAGCTCGTTGCTCTTTTGCGATTTATCGCTCCTGTGCAGTCAAAATTGGACTAATCTTCCTCTAGTCCGTATTGGTGACTGCATTCCATCATAGCCGTCCAGTGTTGCATAGCCCGGGCTAGGTCCCTGCGGGGGTTTAGGCCTCATACAATGTCATCATTGTAGCTTGCGCAAGCTTACGGTGCTCAAAACACTTGGACTAACGGCTTCCTTTTCTTTCTCTTCTTCCTTATCCTCCCACTCTCCATTCCTAGATTGCCTTTTTCTTCAACGTCCTTCCTCCTCTTCTTTTTCCAGAACACAGTCTACCCGTGATTCCCATCCCGGACACATGCACAGTACACAAATTATTGTTTGATGTGAAACTGCGTTCCTTTGCAAGGACTACATTCCTTTGCGACATCTCATCTATCTATCTATCTATCTATCTATCTATCTATCTATCTATCTATCTATCTATCTATCTATCTATCTATCTATCTATCTATCTATCTATCTATCTATCTATCTATCGATCTACCTACCTACCTACCTATCTATCTATCTATCTATCTATCTATCTATCTATCTATCTATCTATCTATCTATCTATCTATCTATCTATCTATCTATCTATCTTGCAAGGGGCGCTTTATGGAACGAGCCCTGGCCCCGCCTGGTACTAGGTAGCTTTGGTATTGCCTGTATCAGTCCCTTCCGTGCAAACATCACGGCTTAGCTGGGCATCGGGTTAATACTTTACCCACAGACTTCCTGGTTGACGAAATCAGAAGCTCCTTTTTTCTGACATTAGTCGATATTTCATCAGTTGATCTTATCACTTACTCTACGGAATGAACCAAGGCCACTTGAGGTGTCACTGACCCTCTCTTGGGCTTGATTTTTTTTTGAAATGGGTGCCATCTGTCGACAGACAGAGAATTAGGGGATGGTGTGGGTGTGCTGGGCCCGTGGTGGGGTGCCTTATGTGTGCCTAGCCATACGCCTATAAGTCACATGCCGAAATAGCGACGGGAAGCACAATCCTGTTCCCTCAGGGTGCCCTTTCTCGCTTGTTGAGCCCGGAATAAAACCCACAGTGCTCTGTCGGTTTATACTAGACTGTCGAACAGTCTCGAAACTCCATCTGCTTACTGGGCCCTCTGTAATGGAGGTGGGAGCTCGTTCTGCAAGGGGCGCTTTATGGAACGAGCCCTGGCCCCGCCTGGTACTAGGGAGCTTTGGTATTGCCTGTATCAGTCCCTTCCGTGCAAACATCACGGCTTAGCTGGGCATCGGGTTAATACTTTACCCACAGACTTCCTGGTTGACGAAATCAGAAGCTCCTTTTTTCTGACATTAGTCGATATTTCATCAGTTGATCTTATCACTTACTCTACGGAATGAACCAAGGCCACTTGAGGTGTCACTGACCCTCTCTTGGGCTTGATTTTTTTTTGAAATGGGTGCCATCTGTCGACAGACAGAGAATTAGGGGATGGTGTGGGTGTGCTGGGCCCGTGGTGGGGTGCCTTATGTGTGCCTAGCCATACGCCTATAAGTCACATGCCGAAATAGCGACGGGAAGCACAATCCTGTTCCCTCAGGGTGCCCTTTCTCGCTTGTTGAGCCCGGAATAAAACCCACAGTGCTCTGTCGGTTTATACTAGACTGTCGAACAGTCTCGAAACTCCATCTGCTTACTGGGCCCTCTGTAATGGAGGTGGGAGCTCGTTCTGCAAGGGGCGCTTTATGGAACGAGCCCTGGCCCCGCCTGGTACTAGGGAGCTTTGGTATTGCCTGTATCAGTCCCTTCCGTGCAAACATCACGGCTTAGCTGGGCATCGGGTTAATACTTTACCCACAGACTTCCTGGTTGACGAAATCAGAAGCTCCTTTTTTCTGACATTAGTCGATATTTCATCAGTTGATCTTATCACTTACTCTACGGAATGAACCAAGGCCACTTGAGGTGTCACTGACCCTCTCTTGGGCTTGATTTTTTTTTGAAATGGGTGCCATCTGTCGACAGACAGAGAATTAGGGGATGGTGTGGGTGTGCTGGGCCCGTGGTGGGGTGCCTTATGTGTGCCTAGCCATACGCCTATAAGTCACATGCCGAAATAGCGACGGGAAGCACAATCCTGTTCCCTCAGGGTGCCCTTTCTCGCTTGTTGAGCCCGGAATAAAACCCACAGTGCTCTGTCGGTTTATACTAGACTGTCGAACAGTCTCGAAACTCCATCTGCTTACTGGGCCCTCTGTAATGGAGGTGGGAGCTCGTTCTGCAAGGGGCGCTTTATGGAACGAGCCCTGGCCCCGCCTGGTACTAGGGAGCTTTGGTATTGCCTGTATCAGTCCCTTCCGTGCAAACATCACGGCTTAGCTGGGCATCGGGTTAATACTTTACCCACAGACTTCCTGGTTGACGAAATCAGAAGCTCCTTTTTTCTGACATTAGTCGATATTTCATCAGTTGATCTTATCACTTACTCTACGGAATGAACCAAGGCCACTTGAGGTGTCACTGACCCTCTCTTGGGCTTGATTTTTTTTTGAAATGGGTGCCATCTGTCGACAGACAGAGAATTAGGGGATGGTGTGGGTGTGCTGGGCCCGTGGTGGGGTGCCTTATGTGTGCCTAGCCATACGCCTATAAGTCACATGCCGAAATAGCGACGGGAAGCACAATCCTGTTCCCTCAGGGTGCCCTTTCTCGCTTGTTGAGCCCGGAATAAAACCCACAGTGCTCTGTCGGTTTATACTAGACTGTCGAACAGTCTCGAAACTCCATCTGCTTACTGGGCCCTCTGTAATGGAGGTGGGAGCTCGTTCTGCAAGGGGCGCTTTATGGAACGAGCCCTGGCCCCGCCTGGTACTAGGGAGCTTTGGTATTGCCTGTATCAGTCCCTTCCGTGCAAACATCACGGCTTAGCTGGGCATCGGGTTAATACTTTACCCACAGACTTCCTGGTTGACGAAATCAGAAGCTCCTTTTTTCTGACATTAGTCGATATTTCATCTATCTATCTATCTATCTATCTATCTATCTATCTATCTATCTATCTATCTATCTATCTATCTATCTATCTATCTGAATGTTTAGAGACATAACATCGACGCCTACATATAACAAGACAGTTACACTATATGTCTATGTTATGAATGTTGAA
>WBZZ01006882.1:25000-27500 GCA_019918135.1 Paulinella micropora | reverse complement strand
GGTGGGTAGGTAGATAGGTAGGTAGGTAGGTAGGTAGGTAGGTAGGTAGTAGGTAGGTAGATAGGTAGGTAGGTAGGTAGGGAGGTAGGTAGGTAGGTAGGTAGATAGGTAGATAGGTAGATAGGTAGGTAGGTTGGCAGGTAGGTAGGTTGGCAGGTAGGTAGGTAGGTAGTAGGTAGGTAGGTCGGTAGGTAGGTCGGAAGGTAGGTCGGTAGGTCGGTCGGTAGGTAGGTAGGTAGGTAGGCAGGTAGGTTGGTAGGTCGGTAGGTAGGTCGGTAGGTAGGTAGGTAGGTAGGCAGGCAGGTAGATAGGCAGGTAGGTAGGTAGGTAGGTAGGTAGGTAGGTAGGTAGGTAGGTAGGTAGGTGGAAAGGTCCGTAGGTAGGTCGGTAGGTAGGCAGGTAGGTAGGTAGGTAGGTAGGTAGGTAGGTACGTAGGTACGTAGGCAGGTAGGTAGGTAGGTAGGCAGGTAGGTAGGTAGGTACTAGGTAGGTAGATAGGTAGTAGGTAGATAGGTATGTAGGTAGGCAGGTAGGCAGGTAGGTAGGTAGGTAGGTAGGTAGGTAGGTAGGTAGGTAGGTAGGTCGGTCGGTCGGTAGGTAGGTAGGTAGGTAGGTAGGTAGGTAGGTAGGTAGGTAGGTAAGTAGGTAAGTAGGTAGGTAGGTAGGTAGGTCGGTTGGTAGGTAGGTAGGTAGGTAAGTAGGTAGGTAGGTCGGTAGGTAGGTCGGTAGGTAGGTAGGTAGGTAGGTCGGTAGGTAGGTCGGTAGGTAGGTAGGTAGGTAGGTAGGTAAGTAGGTAGGTAGGTAGATGGGTAGGTAGGTAGATGGGTAGGTAGGTAGGTCGGTAGGTAGGTCGGTCGGTAGGTCGGTCGGTCGGTAGGTAGGTAGGTAGGTAGGTAGGTAGGTAGGTCGGTAGGTAGGTAAGTAGGTAGGTAGGTAGGTAGGTCGGTAGGTCGGTAGGTAGGTAGGTAGGTAGGTACATATCTTAGCACCTGTCGCCCATTGAGGTCTGACAGACGCGCCAAAGCCTCTAGCTGCTCACCATACATACATACATACATACATAACATAACATAACATAACATAACATAACATTAACATTAACATTAACGTTAACATTAACGTTAACGTTAACATTAACGTTAACGTTAACGTTAACGTTAACGTTAACGTTAACATTAACATTAACATTAACATTAACATTAACATTAACATTAACATTAACATTAACATAACATAACATAACATAACATTAACATTAACATAACATAACATTAACATTAACATTACATAACATAACATAACATAGCATAGCATTAACATTAACATAACATAACATAACATAACATTACATAACATAACATAACATAACATACCATAACATAACATAACATAACATAACATTAACATTAACATTAACATTAACGTTAGCGTTAACGTTAGCGTTAACATTAACATTAACATTGACATTGACATTAACATTAACATTAACATTAACATTAACATTAACATTAACATTAACATTAACATTAACATAACATAACATAACATAACATAACATAACATTAACCATAACATTAACATTACATTACATAACATAACATAACATAACATAGCATTAACATTAACATAACATAACATAACATAACATAACATAACATTAACATAACATAACATAACATAAAATAACATAACATAACATAACATAACATAACATAACATAACATACATACATACATAAATACATACATGCATGACATACATGATATACATGATATACATACCTGATCTGCCCCGGCTTCTGCTAATAGCTTCTCTAGAGGGCTACTAGCAGAATTGTCAACAGGCGCCACCGGCCCTTGCGGCGATATGGGTAAAAAGAGGTCGGGGATCAGCTGCCCCAGATTGGCAAAGGGGATAGCCCAGCCCATTGCTAATGAGATGGTGGGTACGAGGTCTATCTGCGATACCGTCTGGTAGGAGGAAGGAGAGAAGAGAGCGGAGGGTGGAGAGGGAGAGGAAAGGAGAGGCAGTGTTGAGAAGACAAAGAGGGCAGCGAGTGTTTCTTCCACAGTGGAACCTCCGTGGTTACCTAAGTAGCAGAAGGGGGGGGGGGGGCAACAAGGAATTTTGGCATTCAGGAGACTCCCCTAACGCAAATATTTGCGTGAATTCCAACAAAATCATATCAGCATCAACATCAAGTCTGGGGCTAGCCACCCTGCAAATGTGAGCTCCCAATTCCTCCTGGTTCCCACAAACCATGATTTATTCCGACAGGTGTGCGGAAAAGGGGTGGGGCGGGAGGGGGGGGGGGGGGTGGGGGGTGGTTGTAATTTTAAAATCCATGCTCATATCATTTGTAAATATAAACACAAGAATCAATATTAATTTACGTATAAACATAAATATGAACACAGAATTTGAATATTCAGTATCTCCCGTGTTATATATATATATATATATATATATATATATATATATGTATGTATATATATATATA
>WBZZ01006881.1:0-20000 GCA_019918135.1 Paulinella micropora | reverse complement strand
GAAGAGATGCGCGTGAAGGAAATGGAGAGGAAGACGAAAGAGCTGGCCAAAGCCGCTCTGAGGTACATGCATAACATAACATACATAACATACATACGTACATACATACATACATAAAAGAAGTGGAGAGGAAGAAGACGAAAGAGCTGGCCAAAGCCGCTCTGAGGTACATGCATAACATACATAACATACATACATACGTACATACATACATTCATAAAAGAAATGGAGGAAGACGAAAGAGCGAAGCCGCTCTGAGGTACACACATAACATAACATTACATACATAACATACGTACATACATACATACATAAAAGAAATGGAGGGGAAGACGAAAGAGCTGGCCAAAGCCGCTCTAAGGTACACACACTACATACATAACATACATAACATACATACGTACATACATACATACATAAAAGAAATGGAGAGGAAGACGAAAGAGCTGGCCAAAGCCGCTCTGAGGTACATGCATACATAACATACATAACATACATAACATAACATGCATACATACATACATGCATACATAAAAGAAATGGAGAGGAAGAAGACGAAAGAGCGGCTGTTATACATACATAACATACATACATACATATATACATACATACATACATACATACATATATACATAACATTACATACATACATAGATGTATACATATATACATACATGCATATAGGGCTGAAGTGTTGTATAAGAAGAAGATTGAAGAAGCGGCAGCAGCGGCGCGAGAACAAGCACGGGCCGAACAGGTGGGTATGTATGTATGTATGTATGTGTATGTATGTGTATGTATGTATGTGTATGTATGTATGTATGTATGTATGTATGCACGCACGCACGCACGCACGTACGTACGTACGTATGTAATGTAATATAATGTAATGTAATGTAATGTAATGTAATGTATGTATGTATGTATGTATGTATGTATGTATGTATGCATGTATGTATGTATTTATGTAGTTATTTATGTGCATGTGTGTGTGTGTGTGTGTGTGTGTGTGTGTACAGAAGCGCCAACTGGAGGAGGCGTTAAAGGCTGCTGAAGAGGTTAGCTACCTACCCAGCCTACCTACCTACCTATCTACCTACCTACCCAACCTACCTACCTACCTACCTACCTATCTAGGCGCGTCTGAAGGCTGAAGCTGAAGAGGCAACGTTGAAGAAGAAGGCCCTGGAAGATCTGGATGCTAGCAGGCGTATCGAACAGGAGATGATGGAGCTTGAGAGGTTAGAACGAGAGGAGAAGGAGGCACACGAGCATGACGCACACCGAGACGACGACAGCTCGCCAAGGACTAAGACTGGCGAAGAAGACGCCGTGCAGAGCGATGAGGATGAGGAGAGCGAGGAAGGGGGCAAGCAGGAGGAAGGAGGGGAAGGGGAAGGGGTAGGGGAGGAGCAGGAGCAGGGGGCGGAGCATTTGGACCATCCGGAGCAGGAGGAGGAGGACAATCAGAACGATCAGGCCAGTCAAGTCAACGAGGAGAAGTCGGCCTTGTCCGTGTCTCTCGCTGTGCCTCGTGGCAGCGAGGAGAGGGACGAAGATGGGGAGGGAGAGGGAGACGGAGAGGGTATCCTCAAGGACAAGGAGCGTAGAGACAATGAGATCTGGATGGCAGCCCAGCAGCAGGCTGGGGCGGAGGAGGAAGACGAGGAAGACGAGGCCTACCAGCAGCACCCGAACGAGACACCAGAAGAGAGAAAGTTGCGGGTGGCGGGGAATCTCAAAGGACAGATTGCGAGAGCTCAGGCGAGGCAAGCAAGAAGGCACGGCAGTCGCAAAAGCCCCTTTGCCTCTCCTTTGGGGCGCGCCTCGATTACACACATGCAAATGGCCAACAAGGCGGCGCAGCGGCAAGCCAAACGCGCCCAGAAACCGCACGCGCAATATGCGGGGACCAAGGAGGAAATCCTGGGCGCGCTTTACTCGGAGAATGGGAGAAGAAGGTCTACCAAATCCCCCAGCTCCTCGACCAAGAAGAAGAAGAAGAGCTCTTCTACCAAAAGCCGAAGACGGGTTTCTACGACGGATGGGCCAGGCCCGCCAAAAACACCGCGTCGCGCGAAAGGTCTTGTGGTGCATGGAGAAGAGTCGGATGAGGAGAAGGACGATGAGAGCGATGCTAGCATGGGAGTGTCGCCGAGGGCGGGGCAGAAGGCGGACATCCCAGACATGCACGAGGAGATCAAGACGATTGAGGAGGAAGAGAGCGTGCCCGCGGTTAGCATGACGTTGAAGTTGACTAAGGAGGGAGGGGAGGAGGTTGATGTAGTGAAGCAAGAGGAGGATAGGAAGAAGAGAGAGGAGGAGGAAAGGAAGAAGAAGGAGGCGGAACGGGTTAGGTTGGCGCAGGAGGAGGAGGATAGGAAGAAGAGAGAGGAGGAGGAGGAAAGGAAGGAGGAGGAACGGGTAAGGTTGGCCCAGGAGGAGGAGGATAGGAAGAAGAGAGAGGAGGTGGAAAGGAAGAAGAAAGAGGAGGAACGGGTAAGGTTGGCACAGGAGGAGGAGAGGAAGAGGAAGGAAGCAGAGGAGGAGAAGAAGAGAAAAGAGCAGGAGGAGGCAGAGAGGAAGAGATACGAGGAAGAGGAGGAGAAGGAGAGGAAGAGGATCGCGGAGGAAGAAGCGGCGGAAAGGAAGAGGAAGCAGAAGGCTCAAGAGGAAGCAATGCGGGCAGCTATCGATGCAAGGATCAGGGCGGAGGAAGAGCAAGAGGCCAAGAAGCAGGCGGAGCTGGAGGCGAAGAGGAAAGCGGAAGAAGATGCGAAGAGGAGAGCAGAGGAGGAAGCGGCTGCGAAGGAAGCGGAAAGGTTACGCAAGGAAAAGGAGGAGAAAGAGGTAACATTACCTACCAAGCTACCTACCAACCAACCTACCTACCTGCCCCTACCTGCCCACCTACCTACCTACTTACCTACCTACCTACCTAGCTACCTATTGGTCTGTGTTCAGGCGAAGGCACGCGCGGCGAAGGAGGCAGAAGAGAAGGCCCGGAAAGAAGAAGAAGAGAAGAGAAGAAAGGCCCAAGAAGTGGAGGACAGGAAGAAGCGGGAGGCAGAGGAGGCCAAGAAGAAGGAGGAGGAGGAAATCAAGAGGAAAGAGGAAGAGGTCAAGAGAGCGGCAGAGTACGAAGAGGCAAGGAAGAAAGTCCTTGAAACGAAGAACAACCTGTCAGTCAAGCAAGCTACCAAGAGGAGATCCTTCGTTGCAGCAGAGATGAAGACCGTCAACGAGGTTCAACGTTTTACCTCATTCCTTCTCCAAACCCCCCTCCCCCCCCCCCCCTCTCATCCTCTTTCTATCAATGAATCTATCTATCTATCTACCTGCCCATCTACCTACCTGCAAATGCATCAATCCATATCGCTATCTACCCATATACCTATCTACGCAGTTGGAGGAGGCAAGAAAGAAAGTACAAGCAGCCAATGGATCCACAGAGGCCAAGACGAAGGAGGACGAAGAAAAGGAAAAGCAACGTGCTGCGGAGGAGGCTGAGGTACGAATGTGTGTGTGTGTCTGTGTGTGTGTGTGTGTGTGAGAGAGAGAGAGAGAGAGAGAGAGGAGAGAGAGAGAGAGAGAGAGAGAGACAGACAGACAGACAGACAAGAGACAGAGAGAGAGAGAGAGAGAGAGAGAGAGAGAGAGAGAGAGAGAGAGAGAGAGAGAGAGAGAGAGAGACAGACAGACAGAAAGACAGAGAGACAGAGACAGAGAGACACAGTGAGAGAGAGAGAGAGAGCGAGAGAGACACACACACACACAGAGACAGACAGAGAGAGAGAGAGAGAGAGAGAGCGAGCGAGAGAGAGAGAGAGAGAATATAGACAGGGACAGACGGTTGGTTTTGTGTTGTGGCTAGGCGAAACGGAAGCGCGAAGAGGAGCAGCACAAACAGTCCGCCAAGCTTCTGGACGAGGTAATTGTGCGTGTGTGTGTGTGTGTGTGTGTTTGTGTGTGTGTATCTATCTTATCTATCTATCTATCATCTATCTATCTATCTATCTATCTATCTATCTATCTATCTATCTATCTATCTATCTATCTATCTATCTACCTACCTACCTACCTACCTACCTACCTACCTACCTACCTGCCTGCCTGCCTGCCTCTTCCTGCCTGCCTGCCTGCCTACCTACCTACCTATCCATCTATCTATCTATCTATCTAATCTATCTGTAGCTGGAATCGGCTCGCAAGGCCAAGGTGGAGCAGGAGGAGAAGGAACGACTCAAGCTGCAGGTGAAGACTGTATTGTATTGTATTGTATTGTATTGAATTGTAATTGTAATTGTAATTGTAATTGTATTGTATTGTATTGTATTTGATTGTATTGTAGTACTGTTAGATCAGAACACATACATAAACACATGCATACATATTAGCATACATACATAGTATTATGCATGTAGGTGAATAGTGTAGTAATGTTAGACAAAAACATTACACACATACACACGTACATACATACATGCATACAGGAAATCATGGACGCGAAGGAAAAGGAAAGGGCGGAAAAGCTGTTGGCGCAGACAGAAGAACTCAAGAACGAACTGCGGGATGCAGTACTCGAGGACACGGAAGGTACTAGTCTATTATGTGGCTAGCCACAGATTTGACGTGTTTTGCGGGTGAGCCGGGGCCGGCCGGCGAGCCCGCAAAACACATCAAATTTAGCGCGCCGCATATGTAGTTTTATCGGTAACCTGACTACATTTTGTGCAGGTGACCGATAAATCTTAATCTCGTAGAAAATACCATGTGAAGATAAACATGGACATAATGTATATTGCGGATTGGTTCTTGAAGTGGATGATGGACACAGTATTATTATTATTATTATTATTATTATTATTATTATTATTATTATTATTATTATTATTATGCGCAAGTGAGCAAGGCCATGATTGCATCAGGCCGAATCCAAATCTACACATAACATATAGAAAAATATACACATACATAAACACAGTCATATACGTTATGTATTATTGTGTCTGTGAAGGCGATATCGATACAGAGCGGACAAATATACACATAAATATACAGAAAATATACACATACACAGTCATATACGTTATGTATTATTGTGTCTGTGAAGGCGATATAGATACAGAGTCATACACGTTATGTATTATTGTGTCTGTGAAGGCGATATAGATACAGAGTCATATACGTTATGTATTATTGTGTTTGTGAAGGCGATATCGATACAGAGCGGCTGGAGAAGGCCGTGATTGCATGGTACATACATACATATACATACATACATACATACATACATACATACATACATACATACATACATACATACATACATACATACAGGCGCGTGATCGGCAAGGATATCAAGGAGTTCCGCATGGCCAAAGATCTACTGCGTATCCTGCGAAACATAGAGGTCTATCTACACCAAATAACTACCTATCTTAAGTAGTAGGTAGGAAGATAGGTAGTTGGTAAGTAGGTGGGACAGGTAGGCTCTTTCCCCCCCCCCCCCCCCCCCCCCCCCCTATCTATAAATCTACCTATCTATCTATCTATCTACCTATCTATCTCCCCCCCCCCCCCCTCCCCCCTCTCATGGCCAAGGACCTGCTGCGCATGCTGCGAAACAAAGAGGTTTTATCTACACCAACTACCTACCTACCTACCTACCTATCCCACCTACTTACCTACCTACCTATCTCCTACCTGCTACGCGTGCTGTGGAACATCGAGGTATCAACACCATCTACCTAAGAGAGAGAGAGAGAGGGGAGGGGGGGGGGGGGAAAGCCTACCTATCCCACCTACTTACCAACTACCTATCTCCCTACCTACTACTTAGTGGGCTAAACGAAAGATGCTCAGTGCACGCTACATGCTAACCTACCTACCTGACCCACCTACCTACCTACCTGACCTACCTACCTACCTACCTGCCTACCTGACTACCTACCTGACCTACCTACCTACCTACCTAGAGCGCCATTACGCGTCGCGCAGTCCAAGACCTGCAGATGGCAATCCGCGAGGCGGAGCGACTGGACTCAGGCAGTCCGCAGGTAAATAGATACCGCTCTTCCGCCATCTTATCCTTTGACCTTCTTCTTCTTCTTGGCACGCCTTACATCGCCATGTGTTTTATCTAAAAACGGCGCTGATTTACAGCCGTGATTAACCTCTTCTGCTCCGAGAAGACCTTGTATGATATTATTTTCTTAGATCGCTGTTGCCAAAGAAGAACTGGACAAGCTCAACAAGCAGGCGGCGGCCGTCAAGAAGCTGGAGGTATGGATGGGATGGATGGATGGGATGGATGGATGGATGTATTTGTCATTTCCGCTGTTCCCCCAAGCCAAATCAGTAGGATATAATATTAATCTAATATGAAATAGGTGGCAATCGCGGCAGTTCCGCCGAACCAACAAACAATCGTCGCGCTCGTTGCGCAGTGCGAGGTAACACTTGTTGATATTGATGGTTGTTGTTGTTGTTGTTGTTATTGCTGTTCGTCTTGTTCTTGTTCTTGTTCTTGTTGTGTGTTGTTGTTGTTGCTGCTGTTGCTGCTGCTGTCGTCGTTGTTCGTTGTTTTCGTTCTTTTTTTTTTTTTTTTTTTTTTTCACATCTGACGTTTTTTTTTTTTTTTTTTTTTTCATATCTCTGACGTTTCTTTTTCCTTTCTCTCTCTTAGAAATTGGGTGTTCCAGACAGCGATCCTATCTATGCTAAAGGCGCCGCCATGTTCAGAAAGAAAGCAAACAAGGTTATCTATCTATCTATCTATCTATCTATCTATCTATCTCTATCTATCTATATCTATCTATCTAATCTATCTAATCTTATCTAATCTTATCTAATCTTATCTAATCTTATCTATCTAAGCTATCTAAGCTATCTAATCTGTCTAACCTATCTAATCTAATCTACCTAATCTAGCTATCTACCTACCTACCTACCTACCTACCTACCTTCCTACCTTCCTATCTATCTATCTATCTATCTATCTATCTATCTACCTACCTACCTACCTACCTACCTACCCACCCCCCACCCACCCACCCACCCACCTACCTACCTACCTACCTATCTATCTATCTATCTATCTATCTATCTATTCTATCTATTCTATCTGTCTACCTGTATACCTATCTATCTATTTATCTATATACTTAGGCATTCAACAAATTCAACAGGCGCGCTACACGTGCATCAGTTATTGTTCCGGTAACATACATATACAAACACACACACATACATACATACATATACAAACACACACACATACATACATACATACATACATACACACACATACATGCATACATACATACATACATACATACATGCATACACACATACATACATGCACATACACACATACATACATACATACAAACATACATGCATACACACATACATACATGCATACACACTCACACATAAATACATACATACATACATACATACATACATACGTAACATACATAACATGCACACATTTATTAACATACACAACATACATTACATACATTACATTACATTTACATTTACATTTACATTACATTTACATTACATTTACGTATATATATACATATATATACATATATACATACATATATACATACATACATACATACATACATGCATGCATACATGCATGCATATATACATACATATACATACATATACATACATAGAGACATATATACATACATACATACATACATACCATACATACCATACCATACATACATACATACATACATACATACATACATACATACATACATACGAAGACACAAACATGCAATCATCATCAATATTCATTTTATTTTCTTCGTTTTATTTTGTAGCATACTAAGCTTATGTTGCTTGTTTTGTTTTAGCGATAGCGCTGACACCCTCCAAGTGCCAATCACCTCATCTACCCTATTGAATTGGTTTGTTCGCTTCGAAGGGCAGTATGCCTATGTGTTGCAGCCTTCAAATTTCATCCCAAAGGTCCTTCTCAGGACAGACCGAGAAGACTTTTTGGTGTGAATAGCAGATTATTTCTTTTTTTCTTACTGTTTGATGTGTAGCACAGGTCTAGCACAGAGCATTATATCATTGTATTATATATTATCTTAATTATTGACCAGGTCATAATATCAATGATAATTCTGTCTTTCGCTGAGGAAACTCTTAAACTATCCAGCTGGAGGACGGTTTGAATATGAACCTTCTATATCCATACTTATTAACAATGTCAATATTCTCGTCCGTAATTATTAATTAAATTGTATTATTATATTAATACAAAACATTGTGAAGTCATTGCCCGGCCCCTGTCTGTTATAATATTACCAGGTATTATTATTAATATACCTGGTAATAATCTGGAACAACCGCGACACACAGTCTGCAGAGGAGAATCCGAGGCTAAATTGACACTGTCAAAAAGTCAGAGGGATTGTCAACGGTATTAATAAAGGTTTTAGCCGGTCGTCAAGGTGCTCAGTCTGATATTGTACTGTATTAATAAAATAAATTGGTCTGTGCTAACGAGCAGTTGAAAACTTGACGTAACAACTACAAGCTGACGGTTATTATTATTTGACAGTTGATAACTTTCAATAAACGGAAAAATGGAGTAACGGACTGAAAATACTGAGAAGTGTAAACTTGAAGAAAGTTTAACACAATATTGATAATTCGTTCCGGTACCGGGTACGGTATTCATTTCGATATTGATACAATTACCTGTTTTCTCATATTGATGCCAAGGCAATACCGGCCGGCTCTACATACCCTGCGGAGGGGGGGAGGCTGGAGTCTGTACTATTTAAAATTAAATTTGCACAAAACTTGAAAAAAAAAAAAAAAAAAAAAAAAAAAAAAGTTCGTATTAATAACAATGAGACGACTCATTATTGATAACACATGAAGAAACTTTGCCTGTCGCAGGGAGGTAGCGGAAGAAGTCAAGATGTTGGAGAGCAAGAAAACTAACCAAATGGATTTACAGAAGGGTCTAGATTATACGTCAGGATAAACGCAGGAAAAAAGAAAAGAAAAGAGGAGAGGATAGGAGAGGACAGAAGAGAAGAGAAGAGAAAAGGGAGGAGGAAGAGGAGGAGAAGCAGCAGAGAGAGAGAGAGAGAGAGAAAGAGAGAGAGAGAGGGGAGAGAGAGAGAGAGAGAGTGAGAGAGTTACAAAAATTTGCACCCAGTAGGACATTGTAGAATACAAAAGGACAGAGAGAGAGAGAGAGAGAAGAAAATTTACGATCTACTCAAGCGGGATTGGAAAATCAGGGCATCCAGCAATCTTTCCCACATATTTCATGTGCTGTAATAGGAAAGATGAAAATCGCTGGGCAATCCCAGCCATCTTTGGAGTCTGGTTCTTTATGGCAGAACTTAGAGACTTGCTTGCTGATGTTGTCTTTGGCTGCAAACAGGTAGATAGGTAGGAAGGTAGATAGGTAGGAAGGTAGATAGGTAGGAAGGTAGGTTGGAGGTAGGTAGGTAGGTGGGTACGTAGGTAGGTAGATAGGTAGATAGGTAGATAGGTAGGTAGGTAGGTAGGTAGGTAGGTAGGTAGGTAGCTAGGTAGGTAGATAGGTAGGTAGGTAGGTAGGTAGGTGGGTAGGTAGGTAAGTAGGTAGGTAGATAAGTTGATAGGTTGGTAGATAGAAGATAGATAGATAGATAGATAGATAGATAGATAGATAGATAGATAGATAGATAGATAGATAGATAGATAGATAGATAGATAGATAGATAGATAGATAGATAGATAGATAGGTAGGTAGGTAGGTAGGTAGGTAGGTAGGTAGGTAGATAGATAGATAGATAGATAGATAGATAGATAGATAGATAGATAGATAGATAGATAGATAGATGGATAGAAGAGCCACAGCAGTGTTGAGTGTAGATGCTACGTGAAAGGAAAGAAAGAACGAAGAAGGTAGGGAAGGGAAGGGAAGGGAAGAAAAAAGAAAGAAGAGAGAGAGAGAGAGAGCGTGTGTGTGTGTGTATGTGTGTGGTGTGTGTGTGTGTGAGAGAGAGAGAGAGAGAGAGAGGGAGGGAGAGAGAGAGAGAGAATGTGTGTGTGTGTGTCTGTGTGTGTGTGTGTGTGAGAGAGAGAGAGAGGGAGAGGGAGGGAGGGAGAGAGAGAAAAGAGAGAGAGAGAGAGAGAGAGAGAGAGAGAGAGAGAGAGAGAGAGAGAGAGAGAGAGAGAGAGAGAGAGAGAGAGAGAGAGATAGAGAGAGACAGAGAGAGAGAGTCTGTCTGTGTGTGTGTGTGTATGTGTGTGTGTGTGTGTGTGTGTGTGTGCGTGTGTGTGTGTGTGTGTGTGTGAGAGAGAGAGAGAGAGAGAGAGAGAGAGAGAGAGAGAGAACACGAAAAAGAAATGTGCAGAAAACGAGAAGGGAAGCAAGCAAACAAAGCAAGAATGACTAGAGCACGAACAGACCCCCCATCCCCCCCCCCCCCCCCCCCCCCCCCCCCCCCCCCCCCCCCCCCCCCCCCCCCCCCCGCGCCTCCTTTCCCGGCGGGCCGCGGGCATTATTTGTCCCTCCCTCTCGCCCTCTCGCTTTCGCACAGGCTAGTAGATTTGCAAACGCATCGTAGGATTCGGGTGTTGTGTGATGTCAGAATAATGACGACGCTGTATGGATTGAGGTGTACGATGAGCAGGGTTGAAGGAGGTGATCGTGAAGTGAGCTGCCAGAAGGAAGTCCAACATTGCCTCTCACGCAATCAAGTTGAATGCCAAGTTCAAGGACGCACGCAGTCGATGAATCCAATACGCAGCTTGACACCAGTTGTGTCTTCAATCACAGCAGTTGTGTCTTCAATCCAAACAGAAACAGACCAGTTGGATGAGTACTGCAAGTTTGATTTTTGCAAGTTTGATTTTTTGTTTGTACTGGTCTTGCCTTCCTTTCCTGCTTCTCTCCCTCTTCCTAACCTCCGACATGCGTCCGATAATTTTTAATTGTTTCCTCACTTAACTTGAAATTCCAATTAGAACGTAAGGGTCATTTTAACAAACACAAATCCTGAAATGCAAGTTTCTGCCTGTCTATAGAATATACTCAGCGGTGAACAGACGAGAAGAGAAGAGAAAGGAGCACGGGTTGATTACAAAAAAAATTATAAATAAAGCCTATTTGCACCCCAAGTCCGGCTGTGGTCAATTGTCGGTGTAAGTGGAGGACAACAATTTTATCGTAAAACCCAACAACCTTAGCTTAGGAATATACGCAATTTGCGGACATCCGGCTAAAAGTCCCAAGTGGTTGCTCTCATCCACCAGAGTAAGTAGGGGCCCAGCTCATCCACAGCCAGTCAGACATCGCAGGCGCGCCAGCCTTCGAGTCGCTCGATGCGACGACGGCTGCCGACGCTACAGGGAAGGGCTTTCTGATGTTCAATACAGCAAGACCGCCCGTCACCTGCTGCTCTGCCTGGCTGGCTGTTTCTAGCTTGCGCCGCTTCTTCCTCTGGCGTTTGGCTTTGTTCTTGCGTTGGCGTTTGGTGAGCAGTGGCGCCTCAGTCGAGGCAGGCAGGCCAGATTCATTCGCAGCCAAAGCTGGCGCTGTTGGTGGTAGAGCCAGGACCGTCATGGCTACACACACACACATACACACACATAGACCGAGATCTTTGAAGTGAGCTAACCTTTGCAAACCTTTGAGTTTGTGTGTAATTTTTTAACTGTTAGAACCACGAACACACCCTCTTTCGAATGGTATATAATACACACACAGTAGCAAAAGAGCACACACACATGTCACAAACGACACACCGAAAAATGTTAGCACCGCATTTTGCGGGTATGTAGAAACTAAAATCTTAGTTTTACCGGCCCGATACAAAATTTTCCAAACAACCCCCGTCGATTGCAGTATTTTGTGGCTGCTATGTGTTTGGGGTTGGAGTGCAGAGTAGGAGGCGGGAGGTGCCAGTGGCTATCGCATGAAACTTTGCTTGTGTGAATGCCTTATGTGAAAGTGCGTTTGCGAGTTTCCCGGACGAAAGGGTCACGGGGCACAAGTTGTGTGAAAAAACGAGGAGTAATGAGTGGGTGGATAAACCAACTTGAGCCGCTTGTTTGATGCACTTCCAGCTGCGTGTTTGCAGTAAAAATTCGTGTCCAGTGTCCAGAGAAGCTAGGGGTCTTTGCAAGAAGTTGCAAGAAAAAGTAATGGGGCAGGTGTGTTTCTTATGTGCTTGGTGACCACCTCTTGGTAGGTATCTTTTTCGAATTGATACGCGAAGCTGGGAGGCTGCTTAAAACTTTGTCTGCGCACACCACCATTGCTGTGCTATGCTTGCTTTACGTTTCTCGTGTTTGTCTGAGCTTTTGCCGCCTGCACTTCAGTGTGTGCACCTAAGTGAGATGTTTGTGTGAAGCTTTATCTACCTGCGTGGAGGTGGTGTTGTAGGCGCCTTGTGCAGCATTTATCTGTGCTTATTTTTCTTTGTTTGCGAGCCCAAACCCACATATTCATGTTTGTGTGCATGCTGTCTGTCTTTTACGTGTGACGTAAGATGTGTGGTGTGGTGTATGTACATGAATGATGCTAGCGCTTGTGGTTGCTATGAGCTGGTTAGTATTGATGTTCTTTCAAAAACAAACGATCAGATCAGGTAGTTTCGGATAAGGGCAGCCGATCAGCTTTACAGCTTGCAATTGTTCCTTTGCTTCCTTCCTTGTGTTCTTGTTGTCTACACGATATACGTACTGAGTGTGTGTGTGTGTGTGTGTATTTTCTTCTTCTTCTTCTTCTTCTTCTTCTTCTTCTTCTTCTTCTTCTTCTTCTTCTTCTTCTTCTTCTTCTTCTTCTTCTTCTCCTTCTTGTCATTCTTCTCCTTCCTTCTTTCATTCTTTCCTTCTTTCCTTCTTTCCTTTCTTCCTTTCTTCCTTTCTTTCTTTCTTTCTTTCTTTCTTTCTTCTTCTTCTTCTTCTTCTTCTTCTTCTTCTTCTTCTTCTTCTTCTTCTTCTTCTTCTTCATCTTCTTCATCTTCTTCATCTTCTTCATCTTCTTTATCTTCTTTATCTTCTTCATCTTCTTCATCTTCTTCATCTTCTTCATCTTCTTCTTTCTCTCTCTCTCTCCTCCTCCTGCCCCCCCCTCTATCTCTCTCTACCTCTCTCTCTCTCTCTCCTGCACTGCCCCCCCCCCCCGCCTTTTGTTGTTGTTGTTGTTGTTGTTGTT
This sequence comes from Paulinella micropora, assembly GCA_019918135.1. NCBI lineage: Eukaryota > Cercozoa > Imbricatea > Euglyphida > Paulinellidae > Paulinella > Paulinella micropora. The sequence goes on along the minus strand of WBZZ01006881.1, from coordinate 6,793 downwards.
GTTGGTTTTTTATTGTTATCCCCGGGGCTCACCGCTCTTATATAATTTCATCTTCAACATCTCACTTTGAAACTTTTGAGTTGCATGTTCATTAAAGAATGATTGCGTAGTGGCAAACAGAATCAAGTCTATTATTAATAATAAGTTGATGATGAAGCTAAGTCATGACTACTATTTATAGTTAAATTTTTTTTCAAGCAAACGATAATGCAGTTATCAGCGACGTCGATACAGGTAATAATAATATAACAACTAAACATATCTTTCGTTTTGAATTTTTCTTTTATTCACGAAATAGTTTGAATAGAGTACTTAGTTGAATACAACACTTCCCACTTATGATACCGGTAATCTAACTGGTGGCACGTATTTGATAAAAAAATTGTTTACGTAAAATACAAAACTTGTTAATATATATCCTTTTGATACCTAAGACAATATTTTCATTCATATGAAATACAATATTATTCGTTATTAAAGACACTGTTATCAATATTTTTTCCACTTAGCACCGATACTTTTAAAAATGAAGAATGCTTGCTTTTCGTACAGTTAAAAATATTTTTTTCATGGCCCGCGGGTTTGTATTAAATTCATGACTTATTGGTACATATTAATAAGTTGTATACTAATTATCAGCGAGAGAGAGAGAGAGAGTAAGTGTGTAAGAGAGAGAGAAAGAGAAAGAAAGAGAGAGAGAGAGAGAGAGAGGGAGAGAGAGAGAGAGAGAGAGAGAGAGAGAGAGAGAGAGAGAGAGAGAGACATACGAATGCAATAGCAGCCACGAACTGCCAAGCGGTCGCCATGATCAAAATTGCTGGTTCTATCCTGTGGTAACAAGCTGCGAAACAAACTCCACCTTTCTTTCTTCACATCAACAAACATGTATATTCATCTGCAAACACATTTAGCTTACATTGCTCGCCATCTAGCAATGAAACACAGCAGAGAAAGACAGCAGCCTGAAAAACAGGAAAAAAATCACATCTGTCACTCTCCTGTGAAAAGCAAAGCGAACTTTCCAAAATCACCCTAGGGCAGGAACCACACAACCACTGCGAAACTTTGTGCCAAGCAGAACAGATGAGACGAGCTCACTACAAGTAAGGAATATTATCACTAACCTTTTGTAGTGATGATCACTACAATAAGTTAGTGATACATCACTAAAAAATCGTAGTGATCATCACTACAATAAGGAAAATTTTGAGGTAGTGATCATCACTACGCATCCATTGTCCTTAATTCAACAAATGTAGTGATATCACTACTGCATCCCCTAAATTCTACCTCATCACTAAACGACGTAGTGATGATCACTACCTCAAAATGGAAGTGTTTTCGGATGTAACGGTCGACTGCTGTGCAAAACGTAGTGATTTTAGTGATGATCACTTATTAAGTGATGATCACTAAAAAGTTAGTGCCCATCACTACATATTTAGTGACCGTCACTAGCAAGCACTGCTAGAACTCGATTTTTGAAAAAAAAAATAGTGATGGTCACTAAAAATAAGTAGTGATGATCACTACAATTTTTGAATTATGCATCAGTAAAAAGCTAGTGATGATCACTAAAAAAGTAATGACCATCATTAGCAACAGTTTTTGAATGTATCTTTGCTGGTGTCTCTAGTGCTCGTCACTACAATAGTAGTGCTCATCACTTATGAATTGAGAGCTCGTCACTTAACGGTAAAAATTTTAATAAATCGACGAAACGTAGTGCCGATCACTACAAAAGATAGTGCTGATCACTTAAAAAATTAGTTTAAACAAAAAAGTTTGTAGTGATGGTCACTACATTTTCGTAGTGCCCATCACTAACAAAAGGTAGTGATGGTCACTACACCACCGTAGTGCTCATCACTACATCCTGTTAGTGATGATCACTACAAATGTAGTGCTCATCACTACTAGTGTAGTGCTGATCACTACATACTGTTAGTGATGATCACTATACAAATGTAGTGCTCATCACTACCTATTGCATAGTGATCATCACTAACAGTATGTAGTGATGATCACTACAAATGTAGTGCTCATCACTACTAGTGTAGTGCTCATCACTACCATACTGTTAGTGACGATCACTATACAAATGTAGTGCTCATCACTAACTGTTGCATAGTGCTTATCACTAACAGTATGTAGTGATGAGCACTACAAATGTAGTGCTCATCACTACCTGTTGCATAGTGATCATCACTAACAGTATGTAGTGATGAGCACTACACCAGTAGTGATGAGCACTACACAATGTAATGCTCATGACTAACTGTTGTTAGTGATGATCACTAAATATGTAGTGCTTGTCACTACCTGTTGTTAGTGATGACAACTAAACACCTGTAGTGCCCGTCACTACTCTTGGAAGTGATGGGAACTACAGTTATTTAGTTCTCATCACTATACTTGGCTTGTAACAGTGACTTCAGTAGTAGTGAGCCATCGCCACAATAATTAGTTAAGTGACAGTCACTACAGTCATAGTACTCATAAGAGAAGAAGCTCTCTTTGCTGCACGCGTAGCTGAATTGACCAAGATCAACAAGCAGTACTCGAACCTGGCCTTGGGAATGTCTATAAGGAAGGAGATCGACATACGTTACATGGCAGTGTGGGCACTGCGATCACAGCGTGGGACGGGGTCACCGTACGGAACATTTGGCAAGGCCAAGGTAGCGGACGCTTCGTTTTTCCTTCGTTTTTGTGACCCTTGGATTTATGATGGTCTGGGCATCAACCAAGAAGTACTCAAGTTTTTAGCTAGTCTTTTTCTTGTTCTGCGCGTAACCAAACTGCGCAAAATACCTAGCGACCCAGTGGTATTGAACAACCTAGGCACGTGGATCACCGAACATGTACTCTGGCAACAAAACAAAAAAAAAAAAAAAAAAAAAAAAAAAAAAAAAAAAAAAAGTAAACAGTAGTGACAGTCACTACCATTTTAGTGATGGGCACTAGCATTGTAGTGATGGGCACTAGACAGGTAGTGATTGGCACTAGCATCTTAGTGATGATCACTATAGTGGTTGTCATCATAGGGTATATTGTCTAGTCACTACATCTTGACAATACTAGTAATGATCATTGTATGCAAGATTTACATTGAATGGACGTAATGTATGAAGGTGAACATATCCTTGTAGGTAGTGAAGATTGCACGTGTCCTGCCCAGGACTGATCATACCTTTTGGCTGCATCAACTTGTGTGTGGAGTTATGCATCACATGAAGAATTGGGGCCCTCTACCAGATACTTCTGCGTATTGGCTAGAGATGCAGCAGAAGTTCCTGAAAGGCCAAGTACACAGCAAGAAAGACCCTGAAATGACTCTTTTCAAACGCTGGAGTGATGTTGCATGTCTGAAGACTACATTTGGACAGGCACTCTCCTACTTGCAACAAAGCGCTGCCATGCTAAATACCAGGAAGAAATGCTTTCAGTTTGATGAAAAACAGCTCCAGCTCCAGGTGAATCAGGATGAACCAAACAAGTTAATTTGTACAAAAAAGTACAAGCTAGCTGAAGAGCAGCGTACGGATGTCATTTTGTTCTTGGAAAAATACTGGAGAGAGTTAGGACTTTCTCGAGTTGATGAAAACAAGATGCAAACAAATGAACGTCCTGATTTCTCTGCTCTTCGTTGTGATGTTACTAAGCATCGGAGTGCAGTCGTCCGAGCGGTGTGCATGATATGTGGTGAAGCATCCAACGAACTTTACGCAGGAGGAATATGTGCAGTTGCAAAGGAAGATCTCAAAAGAGATTTTCCAGGTGGGGTTCGCAGCAATACGAGATATGGTGCATATATCCGCTATTACCTTGCAGTGGCATTGATCAATCCAGACATAACTTTGGAACTCGCAGCGGTAGAGCTTCTGCGGTGCTACGCAGATCCCAAAAAAGCGTGGTATGTGGCTATGTAAAGCGGTTCCCGATCGCAAAGATAAATTGCAATTTCTCCCTTTGAGCTCATTGGAGATGCCTTGCGTGACTGCAGACATACCTACCAAGAGTGGCTGCATGTATTGGATTCCGGTCGATGATTCCATTCTGCCTGATTATATGCAAGAGGCAGTGGATAGGTTGGTGGATGGTAAGGATCCTGCACCAACACATGACCAAGACATTCCTGAGGTTGATCTTGATGCGTTATATGCGAGCGACAGTGAGGCTGATCAGAAACTGCCAGACTCTTGAAGCAAGACAAATACTAGAGGTGAATCTGAAATTGTCAGATGATGAGGCGGACCAAGGTGGGGTGGACTCTAGGCCTGACGTTCCTAGTCTAAACGAGATTTTTGCGGCCCCGGACGGTGAGGAAAATAATGATAGCGATGCTGAGTACTTCTTGGATCAGCAGGAGACAGATGTAAGAAATTAAAATCCAGCAACATTTTAGACACAGTCTACCTTTTAAATCAAGACACTGATTATTAAAAATATCACAGTGACGCTCATATTTCATACAGAGACAGAGTATAGATAACTTTAATGTGATGACCTTAGTGATAGACACTCACAAGGTAGTGATGGTCACTACATTATGACACTTAGTGATGATCACTAGACTTGTATTAGCTTGAGCGTGTAGTGATCATCACTGAGACACACTCTAAACAAGATCACTATCCTAGTGCTCGTCACTATGGTTTTTATCACTAACTTTTTTTAGTTTTGTAACACATCACTAACGTAGTGATGATCACTACGTATTTCATCACTAACGTTTATCATAGATCACTAGTGTAGTGATGATCACTACGTGTTTCATCACTAACTTTTTTTAGTTTTGTAACAAATCACTAACGTAGTGATGATCACTACGTATTCCATCACTAACTTTCATCAAGATCACTAGTGGTAGTGATGATCACTACGTATTTAATCACTAACTTTTTCTAACTTTTTCAATAATGCAAATGGGTAGTGATGATCACTACCCTCATCACTATGAAAAAATATTCATCACTACCAGCGTAGTGATGCATCACTACGTGCTAAGTGATCATCACTTCATTTCATCCGTGTAGTGGAGCCAGGGATCCCGAGCATGGTGACCACTCATATCAACACACACCAAGAAATGACAAAAACTTTTTTCAAAGAGTTCTACTAGGAAAACACCTAGACACCTCATCCACCAACGCTCCTGTAAGTCCCTGCCCTCGTTCCCAAGAAACTCACTTCACCATCAACTTTTAAAAAATCAAGATTCATGACAAAAACCATGGTGCAATCAAAGTGGCTCCCAAATATTTGCGAAACTATACTATTTTCACTTTTCCATGTATGTTTATCAGACCTGTCTATTCGCTTATGGTACATAAGCGACCGAAATCCCGAAAACTGACACACATTTCTCAAAAACATGCCTTTGTTTCATGAAATGACACACATGTTTCCCAAAATGTAACGAATAGAGCCATGGAAGACGAATTTGGAAAAAATAACGACAACTTGAAAGAACATACATTTATTAATGTACATTTTTTTGAAAAAATGGAAAAAAAAAAACAACGTTCTTTTTGTCGTTATTTTGTCCAAATTCGTCTTCCATTGCTCTATTCGTTACATTTTGGAAAACATGTGTGTCATTTCATGAAACAAGGCATGTTTTTGAGAATTATATATATATAATATATATATGTATATAATATATACAATATATATATATATACACACATATATATTATATATATATATATATATACATATATATATATATATATATATTATATATATATATATATACATACATCAATCTGTCTTATTTTACCGGTTGGCCTGAAAGAACAGGATGCCAATTTGCCCGGGGTGGGATAATCCATTGCCTTTTTGTCCCGGCCCGCGCAGGGCAAAATGGCATTTGCTATCCACAAGTACAACTATGTCGCAAAAACAAGTTTGGCCGGCTACGTGTCGGTTAACCGCGACCGTTACGTCCGTATCCTGACGTAGCAGCTACGTACCAGTTAACCCTAGCGGTTACACCGATAGACGTAGCGGCTACGTAAAGAGCCACGTCAGGTGGCGCCAGGTGGCAGGAAACACCTGATTTTTCCAGTGGCGGGATTCTAGAATTTCTGAAAAGCCAAACTTTGTGGCTTTCCCCTGCAAATTTGGCTGGTCATTTCAAGTCGGGGAAAGTGGCATTCGACCGTTCAGGACACGCGCTATCCGAATATATAATAATCACTTTTCTGGTGGGCGGTGGCACTCACCCGGCCGGTCCGCGCACAATGGTGGCACGCGTCCACCGTGACTAGTGCTAGGTTCTTTACCTTCTCATAATTCTGGCTGACGTGTCCAACATAAGTCCCTGTCGGTCGGTCGGTCGGTCGGTCGGTCGGTCGGCGGGGTGAGTGTCCCGTGCGCTAGTGTGTAGGGGGCCGTGGGGGGTCCCGTGTGCTCGTGTGAGGGTCCCGTGTGCTCGTGTGTAGGGGGGCGCGAGGGTCCCGTGTGCTCGTGTGTGTGTGTGGGGGGGGGGGGGGCGCGAGGGTCCCGTGTGCTCGTGTGTGTGTGTGTGGGGGGGGGGGGGGCGCGAGTGTCCCGTGTGCTCGTGTGAGGGTCCCGTGTGCTCGTGTGAGGGTCCCGTGTGCTCGTGTGTAGGGGGGCGCGAGGGTCCCGTGTGCTCGTGTGAGGGTCCCGTGTGCTCGTGTGTAGGGGGGCGCGAGGGTCCCGTGTGCTCGTGTGTGTGGGGGGGGGGGGGGCGCGAGGGTCCCGTGTGCTCGTTGAGGGTCCCGTGTGCTCGTGTGTGGGGGGCGCGAGGGTCCCGTGTGCTCGT
>WBZZ01006880.1:122500-127500 GCA_019918135.1 Paulinella micropora | reverse complement strand
AATGGCTACTGACACTGTTACTCCGATACGGCCGGCCGGGTCACTGGCAACTATAACTATTAATATTAAGATTATCTAATAAGTTTCAACACTTCCCCTGGCCATCAACAAAGTAAGTTAGTAAAATTACTGCAGGTCATTATAATATGTTACGACCACTATGTTACTATTTGTGAAACATATTGAATATGAAAACACAAACTCAAAACATACTATACTAAACTACCTGGCATTACCCTCACGCTCTCAGCTCGGAGAAGTAATGTCAGAGTTGACTACCTATCGGACTAGTCTGTGGCAAGTATGTAATAATTAGACTGCATACAGGGCCGCGACCCCCAGACTCGTGACTAGACAAGCTTATCTGACGAGAAGTAGATTAAACACCTCACCCCCTAGTCTACTCAACCTCACAGACGAGTACTAACAAGTAATGATATGTATGTAATAAAGACACATAATACATAACACTATATACATATATTAATATATCATGTAGACAGATATGTTAACACATGTATATGATAATATATAAGTATATGCCGATTTCGCGCTCACATCGTGGCACATTTTGATGCTCTTCTTCACCCTCACCTCTCTTCGTCTGTCTATACACACTTCAAGTCCTCGTCAAATGTGTGACTCCACGCTTGGGCTATCTTTCTCGTGTTGTCCCACCTAAACTACTTGCCCATCTCTTGTTCTCTTTGACTCCGTGGTGCGAAACTGCTTCACTACATGCTTTCACCTCCCACACTTCACCTCCCTATCTACCTTGGTACAAGACGCACTTACCTTGCCAGGTCGATATGGTACGTGTTGTCTAGGAAGTACCGAAGCCGTGTCTCCAGCAGCGTATCTCTCTTCTTTCCTACAAGCTATTGATATAGCTGCCTAGAAGGTAGAGACCCGCGCGAGCAAGTCAACCTAGAGGATACGGCGGCCGAGACCTATGATGGCATTCCCACCATACTGCAAGTTCCCTAATGCTTCGGGGGGTTCCTACAGAGCTCATTGAGGAAATGATGACTCCTAACAATCCAAAACCCCGCCACCTCTAGAGAATTCTTTCCAGACACAGTCGGACCGTCTGGAGACGACCAGGACACTAGCAGAAACTGCTGGCCACTCCTTCTTTCTGCCCGCCAAGTGGGTGCCCGCTCACTCCCCTTCTCAATCCTGCCCACTATCCCCGAGCTCACTCTCTCTGATGCTGAGTTTAGAGCTGCAATCCTTGCTCGTATCCCGGGTCTTGTGTGCCTGGACGTCCCTGAATATGTCATTCTGTGCCACACGTGCAACTCCAGGCTGACACGTGAAACCTATGCTCATCATGCCATCGCACGTTCATGTCATGCGGCTGCTGGTGCAGTCATCAGACGACATAACGCCTATGTTCAGATGCTTGCGCGATTTCTCCGTCGATGTGGAGCGTAGGTGGAGATCGAACCACCCAACCTCCTCCGTGTCTGGTGGCCGAGTCGAAACTGTCCCCCTACCGCGCTCATCGATGTTTCCTTCGCCACCCACTGCTGAGTCGGTTGTCCGTACTGCTGCTACAGTACCACTTGCTGCAGCCACAGCAAGAGAGCACGTCAAGAGAAGACGATACGGTGAGATGGCCAATGAGCTCGGCGTCTCATTTGTTCCCTTTGTGATCTCCCGCACCCGAGCCCATCAGCAGATCGATGGGAGCTTCCTTGAATCAGGCAGAGGTCTCACACAGTATTTCCGGAGCACCTCCTCCGTTATCACTGCTCAAGGGAACGCTAGGATTCTAGATCATGCGCGTCAAGAGATGTGGGACACGTTTGAACCCATGGACTAATTCAGCTTTCTCGCCTCTTCCTCATCTGCGGACCTTATCTCACCGCAACCTGACGTCTTCTGTGGCCCAGCTAGTGTTCTTGGGTGATCTTTTTCTCGCAGCCTTCCCTTTTCTTGAGTCAGTTGGTAGGGCCTACCATTCCCTACCAGTTTCTCATCTCTTTTTGCGTCGGCTTCACAGCTCTAGGTGCACAAGGTGAGCCCATGGCCATTTGCAGGATACCTTGGTGGTCATGGGGCTTTTGCCACTTGTATGAATGAATGCTAGGACGTGACTCCTCGCCTTTCTCTGACTTTGAAGGTGTCTATACAGCTCTTCCTTTCGGCCTCCAGCGCTTGTGACTGATTGCTGGTGTTTGCTAGCCCTACTACATGACTATAGTTCTCACGTGAACTTCTAACTTGTTGCTCGGACTGTTCTCTCATTGGCCACGGCGAGTTTCTCCTCCCCCTTCATCTCCCCTCTTTCATCCTCTTCTTACTTATCTGCAGGCTTAGACTAGTTCTGTTTCTATGGTTCTAGCTTGCTGCCTTCGCTGACTTTCCTCTTCTCCCTCTCGTTGTTGTTCTACTATAGTTCATGCTCTTTTGCTCTTTTCCTTCCTTCTCTATTGTTTTGATTCTGAGCTCTAGAGTTCCATTGTACAACGAGCATGCTCTGGCGTCCCGATGGCTGGGGATGACAAGACATTAATATAGTCTTGGAGTGGCAGTTATTATTCAAGGCCGTTAGCCACACACCATCTTGCCATTGGTTTAATTTTCTATAATGAAATTGAACAACAACAACAACAACAACAACAACAACAACAACAACAGATCTATTAACAACAGATCTACCAACAACAACAACAACAACAACAACAATAATAATAATGATAATAATAATAATAGTGCTTCTCTGTCAATGGCTGATGCAAATCTGCACATGCGCCTCCATCGTCTCACCCGTGAGGGGAGCACGAAGAATTGACGATAGGCTCTAATGACACCCCCGCAAGGGCAGTTCCAACACTTCCAGACGGACCGGTATGTTCAATGAAAATACTGGTGGCACCGACGGGAATCGAACTGGCGACAGGGCCCAGATGGTAGAACTTGACCACTGGGCTACACGGTGTCCAATATAATAGTAATAATAATAATAATAGTGCTTCTCTGTCAATGGCTGATGCATTTCTGCACATGCGCCTCCATCGTCTCACCCGTGAGGGGAGTACGAAGAATTGACGATAAGCTCTAATGACACCCCCGCAAGGGCAGTTCCAACACTTCCAGACGGACCGGTATGTTCAATGAAAATACTGGTCCAGACGGAGCGGTATGTTCAATGAAAATACTGGTGGCACCGACGGGAATCGAACTGGCGACAGGGCCCAGATGGTAGAACTTGACCACTGGGCTATCACGGTGTCCAATAATAATAATAATAATAATAATAATAATAATAATAATAATAATAATAATAATAATAATAATAATAATAAAAAATAATAATAATAATAATAATAATAAAATTGAAATACAACAACAACAACAACAACAACAACAACAACGACAACAACAACAACAACAACAACAACAACTTAGCCACGCACTATCATGCCATTGATTTAGTTACTTTAATCAAATTGAACAACAACAACAACAACAACAACATATTATTATTATTATTATTATTATTATTAAATTTTACAACAACAACAACAACAACAACAAAAACAACGAAGCCACACACCATCTTGCACTTTAAATACTTTGTTTAAGTTTTATTATTATTAAATACAACAACAACAACAACAACAACAACTCTCTTCACTGTCTTTCCTCATCTTCCTCTTTTGTTTTTGTTCTACTTAGCGCATGCTCTTCTGCTCTTTTTCCTCTTTCCTTATTTCTTGTTTCTGAGCTCTAGAATCATATAGTACAGTGAGCATGCTCTGGCCGAGTCGGCTGGGGATGATTAGACATTATCACTTGTTTAAGTGAGTCTTAAGTGGCACTCAAAGGCCGTTAGCCACATCATCATGTCATTTATTTAGTTACTTTACTTAAATTGAACAGCAACAGCAACAACATTACTAACACCACCACCGCCACCACCACCACCACCAACAACAACAACAACAACAACAACAAAAAGTGGCCGGGCCGGCGACAAGGTGCTCAAGAGGCGGAGAAAAGGAAAAGGCAAAAAAAAAAAAAAAAAAAAAAAAAAAAAAAAAAAAGAAAGAAATAAAGAAAAAGTAAAGAAAAAGAAAAAAAAGAAAAGAAAAGAAAAAAAAAGACAAAATACAGTTGTGTTGAAAGTCTTTTAATGGTTGAAGTAAGGGCAGTTGCCTTTTCACAAAGACAAGGTTACGAAGGCGCAGGTAAGTACCGGTGAATGAAGAGTAGAAAACGTTCCCGTTCCAGTAAACTCGTGCAACGTGAAGGGCTGGATCTTACTGAGTCAATTTTCGACGCAAATACGTGTCCCTGGTTTAAGACATTAAAAGAAAAATGCTGAGCACGTGGAATGATAACTCGTCACGGCGCCACCTTGTTAGCCCCTCAGCATGCTTCGAGTATCGGGAAAGAGCAACCAAGCTTGATCTCATCTGTTGCTCTCTGAGTGTATTGCTATCACAGTGCTGAAGCGGGCCCGTTCGTTTTCACACGCTCGGGACAAAAGAAAGACTTTCAATTGAATCGGAACTGGTCCAAGCCGATCTTGGAGAGCTTGTAGACGCAGTCGTCGAGCCGATAGCCACCGTCGATCGCGGCCTGGATCGCCTCTTTGGTCTGGCCAGTCTACAAGCCACAGCGCTGATTGAACCAGCTTGTGATCACATGCGGAGAGAAACGAATCAGTGTTTCTTGCTTCTTTCTTTCTTTCTTCATTTCTTCCTCTCTTCCTTAATTTCTTTATCTCTTTCTTTCTTTCTTCTTTCTCTTTATTTTTCTTTTTCTTTTTCTCTTTCTTTCTTTCTGTACGTACGTATGTATGTATGTATGTATGTATGCATGCATGTATGTATGCATGTATGTTATGTATGTACGTACGTACGTACCGTATGTATGTATGCATGTATGTATGTATGTAATGTTATGTTATGTTATAAATGTATGTATGTATGCATGCATGTATGCATGTATGTATGTATGTATGTATGTATGTAATGTATGTATGC
>WBZZ01006880.1:82500-85000 GCA_019918135.1 Paulinella micropora | reverse complement strand
GCTGAATAATAATAATAATAATAATAATAATAATAATAATAATAATAATAATAATAATAATAATAATAGTGCTTCTCTGTCAATGGCTGATGCATTTCTGCACATGCGCCTCCATCGTCTCACCCGTGAGGGGAGTACGAAGAATTGACGATAAGCTCTAATGACACCCCCGCAAGGGCAGTTCCAACACTTCCAGACGGGCCGGTATGTTCAATGAAAATACTGGTCCAGAAATAGACCGGTATGTTCAATGAAAATACTGGTCCAGAAATAGACCGGTATGTTCAATGAAAATACTGGTGGCACCGACGGGAATCGAACTGGCGACAGGGCCCAGATGGTAGAACTTGACCACTGGGCTATCACGGTGTCCAATAATAATAATGATAATAATAATAATAATAATAATAATAATAATAATAATATATATATATATTTATATTGATCTGTCATGGCTGAGCCCAAGGGCCATGCGCCTCCATCCCTCGACCCAACAGGGACTACAGTGAGTATGTTGGGGAGGGAAGAGTGACTCTAACCATCCTGCATAGAAGGCCCCAAAAGGAAGTCCCTACTACCCGCACAGTGTCGGGTACCTTGCAGGATATCAACTACAAATGATTGATCTTCCCCGCGTGAGAGCTCCACGTCCCGCATGGAGGTACTCACAGGGGTAGCAGACATTTCATGCGGTCTGCCAGCGCATGAGGACGTTTTGTGGTAAGTATCTGGGACGCCTCGAAACCCGTCACCACCCCTAGATCGCGGAATGTAAATACCCCTTTGATCCCACGTGGTGTATGTCTTATAAAAAACAACACAACGACATGGCCTCGGAACCAACACAACAACATAGCCTCGGAACCCACATCGACATAGCCTCGGAACCCACACAACAACAGAGCCTCGGAACCAACACAACTACATAGCCTCGGAACCAACACAACAACATAGCCTCGGAGCCAACACAACGACATAGCCTCGAAACCAGTGGGAAGAGGCCCAACCACCTCCTCTTCCCGTGGGGTGCCATACTGTGCACCCCTCCATAATAATAATAATAATAATAATAATAATAATAATAATAATAATAATAATAATAATAATAATAATAATAATAATAGTGCTTCTCTGTCAATGGCTGATGCATTTCTGCACATGCGCCTCCATCGTCTCACCCGTGAGGGGAGTACGAAGAATTGACGATAAGCTCTAATGACACCCCCGCAAGGGCAGTTCCAACACTTCCAGACGGGCCGGTATGTTCAATGAAAATATTGGTCCAGACGGATCGGTATGTTCAATGAAAATACTGGTGGCACCGACGGGAATCGAACTGGCGACAGGGCCCAGATGGTAGAACTTGACCACTGGGCTATCACGGTGTCCAAATGAAAATATTGGTCCAGACGGATCGGTATGTTCAATGAAAATACTGGTGGCACCGACGGGAATCGAACTGGCGACAGGGCCCAGATGGTAGAACTTGACCACTGGGCTATCACGGTGTCCAAAATAATAATAATAATAATAATAATAATAATAGTGCTTCTCTGTCAATGGCTGATGCATTTCTGCACATGCGCCTCCATCGTCTCACCCGTGAGGGGAGTACGAAGAATTGACGATAAGCTCTAATGACACCCCCGCAAGGGCAGTTCCAACACTTCCAGACGGACCGGTATGTTCAATGAAAATACTGGTCCAGACGGAGCGGTATGTTCAATGAAAATACTGGTGGCACCGACGGGAATCGAACTGGCGACAGGGCCCAGATGGTAGAACTTGACCACTGGGCTATCACGGTGTCCACAATAATAATAATAATAATAATAATAATAATAATAATAATAATAATAATAATAATAATAATAATAATAATAATAATAATAATAGTGCTTCTCTGTCAATGGCTGATGCATTTCTGCACATGCGCCTCCATCGTCTCACCCGTGAGGGGAGTACGAAGAATTGACGATAAGCTCTAATGACACCCCCGCAAGGGCAGTTCCAACACTTCCAGACGGGCCGGTATGTTCAATGAAAATACTGGTCCAGAAATAGACCGGTATGTTCAATGAAAATACTGGTGGCACCGACGGGAATCGAACTGGCGACAGGGCCCAGATGGTAGAACTTGACCACTGGGCTATCACGGTGTCCAATAATAATAATAATAATAATAATAATAATAATAATAATAATAATAATAATAATAATAATAATAATAATAATAATAATAATAATAATAATAATAATAATAATAATAATAATAATAATAATAATAATAATAATAATAATAACAAAGTATTAAAATGCAAGATGGTGTGTGGCTACGGGCTTCAACTTCCACTTTTGTTGTTGTTGTTGTTGTTGTTGTTGTTGTTGTTGTTAGCTGTTGTTAGTTGTTGTCTGCTGTTTGGGTGATCCTTTGTTCTATTGGTTGTTTGCGAGCTGCTGTTAGGTTGTTTGGTTGTTTGTTTGTTGTTGTTTTGTTTGT
>WBZZ01006880.1:52500-67500 GCA_019918135.1 Paulinella micropora | reverse complement strand
ATATATAAAATATATGTATGTATGATGTATGTAGAAGGGAAACACCGACGTCTGTGATCCGCATGTCTATCTCTCTCTCTCTCTCTCTCTCTCTCTCTCTCTCTCTACCCAGGACAAATAGATTGCCCATGCTCTGAACCCCCCCCCCCCTCTCTCTCTCTATATATATATATACCCAGGGACAAATAGATTGCCAATGCTCTGACCCCCCCCCTCACTATATATATATAGAGAGAGATAGATAGATAGATAATAGATAGATAGATAACACAGTACTAGTAGTTCCTCTAAGATGCTTCATTTCTACCTGCAAAAGGTGGTAAGCTACTCATCGATAATCTATCTACCTAACTCATCTAACGGTGAGGGATTCTCTTATTACCGGAAGAGACGGGGAGGTTAACGATTTCTACTTTGAATTTTACGTGGATATTGAATGTTTCGTTATTTCCATGGCCCATAAATGGAACAACCCTTTTGCGAGGGGGCTCGTCGCTGCATTTCCTCATCTCAGAACTCGACTACTGGAATACCGGGAATACTGGCAAAGGATAGGGATAGAGGGGGAGAACGTACGAGATATCCCCCCATCAAGACCTAGCACATCGTCCAACCCCAACTCAAACGTCTCACCCCCATCTGAGAAAGATTGCGCCATAATGATGCATGAGAACGAGGGAGATGAGGGAGAGACACCAGAAAAGACTATGACGGAGATGGTGTGGGTAGACGATAGTGGGGCTAGTGAGTCCCAATCACCTCATAAGGATGTATTCGTGAGGTTGAAACATAACCCTCAAAAGTTCAAAATTGCGAAGGTGAGTATTAAGACGGAGTACAAAGGGAAAGTCTTAATGCAACTTTCTGGAGCGAACGGAGAACCGGTTCAGGTGTATGATGCACACACGACATACAACCCTCATTTGAGTTACGTTTTAGTACTTCGGCTTGGTTGAAGCAAGGACTGGCGGTAGTCCATCAAAACAACCAAGTGCTAGCGCTCAAGTCCCCAATCCATATCGATGAAGAACAGATTGTAGCTAGGGGCAGATCTTTGCCCAACAACCTGTTCGTCTTTGATCCCCCGGGAATGCCCCCTCTAGACCCAAATCAACGATACAAACCAGTCCCTCTCGAAAAGCGGAATGTGAAAGTAGAGAAAGAGGGATCGTCGTCCTCTACCGTCACATTCTGACTTCCCCCTCGCCGTCCTACACAACCAACAACCCTTCCCGTGTACAATGATGTATGTTGCATTGACGTCCCATGTTTGTGTGAGGGGTGTTGCGACAGTAAATCATATGTCCCGTTGTCTTGCGAAACAAATACGGAAAGGGTGAGAATTGTTCACAGAGTTTGGCTTGTCGCTTGGCTATGCCAAATGATGTATGTTCGCACACCTCACGAACTCAAGAACACGATGATGGTTACCGAATGTCAAAAGCATTGAATCCTGTTGTCCGACCCACACATAGTGAGCACATACACGCCACCGTCTTCCACCGAATCTGTAAACATAGAGGGGTGAAGGCTATGGAAAGAATAGCTCATTATATGGGGGTGAAGATAGTAAGGGTAGGATGGCGAGAAAGGATTATGAAGTGCGATTATTGTTTAAGGAATAAGATAAAGAAAGCACCTCATTTTCACAAAAACCATCACATTGTTGAACGTCATTCCGGGGTTCATATTTCAATGGACACACAAGGATGGTGGAATACGATATCATGGGATGGTAAGCGATACAAATTCACTGTCAAATGTCTCGCTTCAAATTTCGAGCTCGACTATTATTTACGTCATAAGAATGAATTTTTTCCGTGTTTTATTAAGGCCGTTGCTTTCTTCGAAAGACATACAAACCGGAAAGTCAAATTTATTACCTGTGACCAAGAATATGGTCGATATGATACCTTTCAGGAGTGGGTTAATGTTAATCAGCCTATCGTAATTGAGGCTCCAACCGCGGAGAAGCAGGCAGTCTCAAAGATAGAAAGGTCCCACCAAACCAACGGTGGGCCTGCAAGGGCGATGCTCAGCGATGCTGAGCTCCCTCCAAAATTTTGGACGGAGATGGAAAGGAACGCCACTTATATTAACAACCTCCTCCCGATAGCCAAAGGACCCTTTAAGGGTAAGTCCCCTTTCGAAGTCATTCACCGCCGGAAACCATACCTACATCACCTCCGACCCACGGGGTGTGCTGCAGTGATGAAGGTTAAGGCTCAGCGGGGCAAAGGCGAGAAAGGAAAGAAAGTTATCTTTTTAGGTTACGAACGTAATACCGGGTATTATCGTGTTTATGATCCCGTCGCGCGCATAATACACGGTAATGTCCGGGATGTTATGTTCGATGTATGGAGACTGGGCAAGCGAGAGGCTTCCAAAGACCTCGAAGGAATAGCAGAGGAAGGTATGTTTTCGGTCGGATGGAAATCGACCACACCCTCTGCTGTTCTGTCCCCAGTCAACACACCACCAAAAGAGAATGTTAGCGTTGACGTACCAGTAGCTACACATAGTACATCTACCCCACCTGCCGTAGTTGCTGCTAGCAATAGTGAAAGTACAAAGAACGCCCCCATTACGTCCATGACACCTCAGAAAGGCCCGGAAAGTGATGACGATTCGGTGATCGTTGCTAGCGATAGTGACGAAAACGATGTCAAAAGTCAAAAATTTCAGTAATCTCCCTGATCTCATTCCCCCTACTCCGTCTTCACGAGATGTAGGAAGCATGAATCAGGGGGAGAGGTAGCGGGAAAGAGGGGGAGAAAACCTAAACTTAAAGTCATTTTGTCTGGGAGAACCGTCCAGATCCCGGCACGAGCTTTCGGGGAAGAGTGGGCCAAATCCACTTATGGAGATAAGTGGGATTGTACTTTGCGGAAGGGCGTTACTCTTGCCCCGACTGCCCCGGTTGTCAGGAGGAATAAACGGTTCCCAGCCCATCGCGTTAACTTTGATGATGGCGTTACGGAGAAGATAATAGATTCTGAGATTTTAAAGTACGAGATTTCAGGGGGAGCAGCCCCCCCTTCTCTTGTACCGCAGGCTATTATCGAACCGGCACGTCACGACCCCAATGTAACCAGTGAATTCGGCCATGCCGAGGGGGAGAGAGTTAAGATAGCTGCGGAAAAGGACAAACATCCCCCGGGATGGAGGTCTCATGAGCAAGGAAACATTTCTCAGGAGAACGTAATCCACGAGAGAACCAGAAATAAACATATCTCCGTCTGTGCGAAAGAAGAGAGAATCCTGGTCACCGAGCAAATTCCGAATTTCCCGTCGTGCAGAAGCCGAAAGATAGGAGACAAGCGAGGGAGACAGAAGTCAGACAACAAGAGGAGCTCAAAGCTTTTGAATGGAGAAAGGAGAGCGAGGCGAGGAAGTCAGGCACTTCCATTCTTCCTCTAAAATGGATAGACACTGTTAAGCAACAAGGAACGAGCGACGAATATCATAAAGCTAGAATCACCCTAAGGGGGGATCTCCTGAAAGCGGGATTGCAATATGATCCCAAGCGCACATACTCACCTACAGCTCACCATCGTACTATCCTTCTTATCGTTGCCTATGCTTGTGGTTAATTGACTTCACCACCGCATACTTACATGCCAAAATGCCTTATGACATCTATGTAAAACCCCCCCCGGGTTTTGAGAGAGAAGGTTTTGTTTGGCTCCTCCGGAAGGCCCTTTATGGTCATCCTGAGGCGGGAAGATTATGGTATGATTTGATGTTAAAGGAGTTAGTCGGAAAGCAAGCTTTTATTACTTTCTCGCTTGACCGGGCTTCTTTTATCAAACATGCCAAGGGCCCCATAAGTACGCAGCTTCTCTCTTTTCATGTAGATGATGGTCTACATGCCGCTGATGAATCCAAACACATAAGTCTTGTAGAGAGCATGAAGAAGCATGGTTTCAGATGTAAAAAACTTAGGGAAGGCCACGGAATTCAAAAACATCCAGATTGTTCAATCTGAGAAAGGGATTTTACTGCATCAACGAAAATATGAACTTCTCATCTTAGACGAGTTAGATTATATGAAGGAGGTGCCTGCTAAAACCCCTTTCACCTCAGAAAATCCTGCCCCCCTGAAAGTTGGTCACCGTTTGCTCAAATACGACTTTAGATGTTTGATTGGCATGCTTATCTTCCTTGCTGTTCACACTAGACCTCTCTTGATCTGTCCTTTGAGTATAGCTGCAAACAACAAGTCCCATCCCCTGAAATATCTTATGCAATTGTTCACCGTATGTTTCTGTGGTTGCTGACCCCGAGAGCCCTATATTTCAAACGGGGTGATAGGAGGCTAGTCAAGATGTTGACGGAAGGGTTCTTTGTCCCCAAAACCCCCAATTCATGGAGACCGGCCGGACCATCAGCCGCAGAAAAGGCACTTGAGCTTTACTCATGTGAAGCCACAGAAATCAATGCTTTCAATGTCCCCGTTATCGCCAATGTCGAAAAACTGATGACGAACACCCCCTCGTGGGATACGTCGACTCAGATTTTGCCGGAGAAAATGTTACAAGGAAGTCCCGTTCTGGGTACATCTTTCTCCGGGGCACCGGTGGCATGGTTCTCTAAACTTCAAACTGTAATAGCTCAATCTACCCTTGAGTCAGAGACCGTATCCGCTAACGAAGCGGTAAGGGAGTTGCTTGCTTTAAGACAGTCTCTCCGTGACATCGGTTTGCCCATAAGAGGTTTCACCCCCTTGTTCGAGGACAATGAGGGGACTATCATCCTCTCAGAAAGGGGCTAGGGGAGTCCAGAACCAAACATATCGATGTCAGGTACCACCTGCTCGAAAAGTTGGTTAAGGAGGGAGTTGTCAAGTTGTTCCGGGTACAGACGGAGGAAAACATCGCTGATTTATTTACCAAAATAAATTTCACGTACGAAAAATTCAATTACCTGGCTGACCCAATCTCGGTGAAGTTGGTGAAAGAATTTCTTGCAAAGTTTGGTGTTAAATCGCGTTGTAAGTACCGGGTATTTCTCGCATAAATATTCACGCTATGATCATCTATAATTATATTCTCAGAAGCGGATTGTATTAATTCACGTATATTATATTTCTCGCATACTGTACATCGAGGGGAGTGATATAGGTGATTTGAGCGGGTGGACCCATGTTACCAGAGCTGTTGAAAGTGCTGCCGACCCTCAACTTCGAATAGTTTGAGGCGCGGTAGCAGATTCGGGTCAGAGACCCGGGAAAGCATGGAGGATGCCTGGACTTTCACCTTTCTCTTTCCTCCCCCCCCCCCCCCCCCGTTAAGTTGTAATAATCATTCAGTCGCATAATTTTACAAAGTTGAGGGGGAGGATGAGAAGCGTCGCAGCGAAGGTTGATTCGGGCCCCGAAAACTTGCTAAGTATGTGCGTGTTCCCGTGCTGGTGTAAGCTCGGGAACACGCACTACCTTATAGATTATATTGCGTAAATACTATAAACCTTGCTGTAACCACACTATTTACATAAAAATCGATAAGAGGCCAAATTGGGGGTGGAGTGGTAGACGAAGGGCGATTGATCAGACTATATGTCTTGATAGGCCCCGGGCATCTACCCGACCCCCAGACCCGCTGATAATTACAGATATTTGTATTTGTGATATATATTATATTACTTTTGTTACTTTTATATACCCCCTTACGGGAAGCGCTTCCAAATTTTAGTTTTCATACTATGATCATATGTGAATATATACTATATATATATATATTTTTTCATATATTTATCACATATTTATGTTATTACTTCTTTTGAAGTTATTATCATATCTCTGTATTCTTATATGATCCATATGTATGTAACCTTCACATATTTCTCTTACTCATTTGCGAGATAGGGAGAGTAGGAAGTTAATCCTCTTCTCGTTGGGTAGGCCCGAATATACCACAGGTCCGGTGCCTTGTACGTACTCTTGTCGATACGTACTCGCTGTGGATAGGAGGGTAGCCAACCCCAACATTACTTCTCGGAGACTCGGAGTGAGGGTAAGAGAATATGTTTTGAGTTTGTGTTTTCTAATGTTTCACAAAATAGTAATAGGAGACGTAACTTAAGTAGGAACTGCAGTAACTTAATGTTAATTTACTTTGTTCCAGGGGGAGTGTTGTAACTAATAATTAATTAATAGTTATGGACCGGCCGTATCGGAGTAACGGTATCGTTAGAGCCATTACTTATGATCCGGCCAGTCAAGTTACGTGGCGCGTCTGTTGGCGCCTTTTCTCATTAAAGTTGCTGTTGTATGTTGAGAGTGTAGTTGCTATCATAGATTGCTTTTATTAATAACAGTATTCTAACAGCAGCAGTAGTAGTAGTAGTAGTAGTAGTAGTAGTAGTAGTAGTAGTTAGTAGTAGTATTAAATATTAGTAGTACTAGTAGTAGTATTAGTAGCAGTGGTAGTAGTAGTAGTCACTGAGTCACGTATTAGTAGTAGTAGCAGTAGTAGTAGTGGTAGTAGTAGCAGTAGTAGTAGTAGTAGTAGTAGTAGTAGTAGTACTAGCTAGTATATAGTAAGAGAGAGAGAGAGAGAGAGAGAGAGAGAGAGAGAGAGAGAGAAAGAGAGACTCTGAGAGACAGAGAGAGCCTCTCTGAGAGACAGAGAGAGCCTCCGAGAGAGAGAGACTGAGAGAGAGAGGGAGAGAGAGAGACGAGGAGCGTTAGCGAGTGCCAAGTTTTTCCACGGGACTGACCATGTCGCGACCTCGACGCAAACGTGAAGAAGACCGGAAGGAAAACATCGACTCAATTAGCAATCACGAGCGGATTTAAATGAACAGAGAAAAAAGATAGACCTTTAATAGCTGGGAAAGTTTCCGCATCGTATTGGAAACTAGGTGATCATGAGCACTGACTGCGATCGTACGCATGATCACACTGATGAGGAATGTTTGGCTATGTAACCGGAACAGCTACTCTGACACTTAGTCGTACCTCAACTGTAGAGGGGCAGACCAAGCATAAGAGTCAAGTAACGACAAGCCGGACAACACTTGATGCCACTATGTAATGTACGGGCCGGCCGACAATCACTTTGCCCCCTTGGGGGAAGCCGATGTAAGCGGTCGACCCCCACGCCAAAGACTGACTCCTCATTCGAAGGCGCCCTCGACCGACCGATACATGACATGAAGCATTCCGGCTGTCGAATAAGTAAAAATAATTAGTCCACGTCCAGTGCGAGTCTCCCATGAGAACTCGTGCCCCCGAGCCTAGCTCTTTCACCTCAGGCATTAAAAGAAATGCCCCGTCTTGATCTCCCCTTTCCAGTAGAAAAATCAAAGTAGCCAATGATCCGTAAGCGACATCAGACTTCGTAGCTTCACGTTTTGACTTGTTTCCGAGGTCGTCCTCGACCCCTGTGCTCTACTGCTTCCGACTGCGTCTCTTTAGCCCTTCTATTCTTCGCCGCCACTTCTTTCTCACATCTTGGTGCACCTATCAACAAAAATGATATGCCCGCACTTTGGACTTCGTCCCAAATACGAAGCGGAATCCTCCTTTCCTCTGTTAACTCGAACGGCATATCCAACACCACCCTTGGCATCATTTGCACCGTCCATGGTGTAAAATCCTCATCGTCCTTCTCGATGGACGCATCCCACTGCTCCAAATCTTTGCCGTCTCGAAATACTGGCGCAAAGATTCTTTCACGCGTCATATCAATAACACTCTTGCTCCTCCAAAAGTGCATTGTCGGAGCAAGTCCCAACGCAGCCCGTACCCGCGTTCTAGGCTGTACATACGTAACCTGCATTAAAAAGAAATAATCAAAGTCCTTATCCATGACCGTATCCTCGTGCGGTCGACATAGATAGAACTTATCAACCTGCCAGTCGATCTTAGCCACTTCCTTACCGGCTATCCACGGTTTCTTCCATACCGTGCCTTTCCGATCCGACATTTCCGATGACTTCGGAATTTCCCTCCCATCTTTGACGTCTACCTTGACGTCCGAAGCCGAACGATCCTGTTGTCCAGCATTCCTGGCCTCAGCCTTTTCTTCCTTCTGTTGCTTTCGCAACGCCTCCTCACGCTCCTTGCGCGTATGCAATGCTGGCGGCTGTCTAAACGCTGGTGCAATACGCCTCAGCGCTTGTTCCTCATTCTCTTCCTCCAGCAAATAAGGACTGAACTTCGCCAACCGACGAACATGAACAATCTGTTCCCTTCCACGTGCCCCCGTAGGTGCAATCTTGTAATTGTACGCACCCGTCTGACGTACTATCTTAAATGGCCCATGCCACTTATTGTAAAACTTAATCGATACCCCTTTCGGTACCGTCGGTACATACAGCAACACTGTATCACCTTCCTTGTACTCCACATGAGAGTACTTGCCCATTTCCTGTTCCCGCTGAACCTCTCTCAGCGTCTCCCGACACTTCTCAATCGCACTCCGTGCTTCCGCGATCGCTCGTAAGCGAACTCCTAACAGTTCACACGGTTCCCACTTATCAGGCGGAAACAACAGTTCCGTCGGCGTGTTTAACGCCCGTCCATAGACCACCTGATGCGGACTGACACCCCGCGCGTGTCCTCCTAACGACGCCGAAGCTAAATTGTTGACAGCAAACGTGAACATAGGTACCACATATACCCAGTTAAGCTGGCTGTTCTTACAATAAGTCTTCAACGCTGCCTTCAACGTCCTGTGAACGCGTTCAATCTTACCATTCGCCATTGGGTTAAAAGCAGTCACATACTGCCAATCGAACCCAAAGAACTTGGCAATCCTTTGCGAAACCTCATTCGCGAAACTCGTTCCTCTATCCGAAATAATCCTTCTCGGTATCCCAATACGGCCGAATACCTGATCAATCAGCGCCGCCGCTGTCACTTCCGCTGTCACATCCGTAACAGGGACAGTAATGACATAATTGGAAGTTCGATCAATAACCGTTAAGAGATATTTGAATTTTTCCGTTCCCGCCTCTGGAAAAGGACCCACATGATCGATATGCAAGGTATCGAAAATATCCAGAGTGATATCATATTCACCCTTAAGCCCCATCTTCGGCCTATATGGCAACTTAGCCATCTGACAATGAGGACAACCCTTCACAAACTCCTTAACCCGTTCTCCCAGGTTATTCCACCAAAAACGTCTCCTTAACGACCACGTCATCCTTTCCACCCCCGGGTGGCTCTGCATAGGACAATGATGCGCCGCAATTAACAAAGACGTTCTGAGTTCCTGCGGAACCCATAACAACCATCGATCCTCCTCATTGGTATATACGCCATCTTTTCCCATATACCAAAGGAGTCCATCCTTTAGTACCAAGCACCGCTTGAGTTTCCTTATGTCAATGTCCTCGGGCCTTGCCTGTGGATTGAGCAGATGTTCTCTCAACTCCTTATACTCCTTACTTTCCTTTGTGAAAGTCCGAAAAGTTTCCACCGACGCCAGTCTGACTGCCGTGTCAGTTTCCAACTGGAATCGAACCTTTTCCGGATGTGCCTCCGGTAACTGAAAAAGATGTTCCTCCTTAACTTTTTCTTCATCCTCCAAGTTAAGGCACATCGGGCCCTTCGGTAACAAGACCGCGTTAAAGGCACCCTGCCTTCCTTCCATAACATCCTCCCCCTCTTTCCTATCCGCGGTCCTTGCTTCCGCACATAGGATATCCTCACACGCCTCTCTCGCGATCGGCGAGTAACAGCATGCACATTTGTCTCGTGCCGCTACCTCGACTGCTTCCAACGCAGACACTTCCTCGCTGCGCGTGTCACGTTGATTGTTATTATGCGTGAACGGATGATACCAAAGCCCCGACGGCAACTTGGTGTCTTCCGCTCCCTGTTCCTCCCAATCATGTAGATCCACATCATGACCCATGATTGCGAACACCGCCCCCGGCGTTCGAAATTCAAACTGTGCCATTCGCACCTCCTTGACCGTATTACGTCGCTGTAAATCATCAACTGCCTTATCCTTCTGTCCACTCTTGTCCTCATACCGAGAACAAAAATCAGGGACAACATTCCTTTTGCCCTTGATGTAATGAATGGTGAAGTCATACTCCGCCAATTCCAACTGCCACCTGGCCAACCTACCTGTATGATCTCCAGACATGAGCCATAGCAGGCTATGATGGTCCGTTCTAACCAAAATGTTAGGAGTACCCCACAGGTATTCCCGCAACCTCTGGAAAGCCCACACTATAGCGAGTGCTTCCCGCTGCCTTGTGCAGTATTCCTTTTCCGCCGGTATCAGCTGCCGGCTGATGAACATAACGGGCCGCAACTGCCCAATGGACTTGTCCATCTGTTGAAGCACCGCTCCTACCGCGTACGAAGACGCGTCAGTGTCGAGCACGAACTGTTCCTTCCAGTCAGGTAACATAAGAACTCGACCTCCCTGCCTTGGGTCTTTAGCGATCTCATCCTTGAGCTCCGCTATCACTCTCGTGACTTCCTCCGGCCATGGGTCGTCCCCGACCCCTTGCTTCAGGAATTTCCTGACCACCGCTACTCTTTCCGCAAACCCCGGAATGAATTCACCATAATACTGAGCCAGCGATATAAAGGAATGTAAGTCCGTCCGAGTCTTTGGCATCGGCATAGACGCTACATAGTTCCTCTTTTCATATGCAATCGCACACCGACCCTCTGAGATCTCATATCCCAGGTACTGTATCTTTCTTTGTGCGAAGTCACATTTCTGTGCATTCAAGCGCAATCCAAACGCGCTTATACGTCGCAAGACGTCCTGCACGTGTTCCACGTGTTTCTCCATACTCTCTGAATAAATGATAATATCATCTATGTAACAGAAAGCATAATCCTCCGTCGACCCAAGACGAACCACCGTCGCCTCATCGTCGTACTCCTTCCCCAGCATCTTAGTCATAGCATGCTGAAATAGACCCGGAGAGCACTTAAGATCCATCGGTAATACCTTCCACACGTATGTAGTCATTCCGACCATAAACGCTGTGAGATACCGACATGACTCATTAAGAGGGATTTGCCAAAACCCGCTCTTAAGATCAAGCGTAGTATACACCTTCGCATGCTTGAGCCGGTTGATCCCCTTCCTGAGATCCGGTACCGGTGTCTCGATCTGCTTCAGAATCTTATTGATCCTATAGTAATTGATACACATACGTAAGGACCCATCCGGCTTGGGCGCCATACGCACAGGTGAAGACACCTCCGATAAGCGTGCCTCAATGATGTCCTTCTCCAAAAGCTCCTGAGTGATTTCCCGAGCCATCCGATCCTCGTGATAGCTCATACGTGACGGTCTCCTGTGACCCACCACGTCTTCACCCAGCTTCCGTCCAAAGTTAGCCTCGTAACCCCGAACAGAGCCCGCCTCAAGAGGCCCAAATACCTCCATATTATTCTCCAAGATACCCTTGAGGGCATCTCGCTCCTTCATAGTACCTTCCCAAGTACTATATTTCTCCGCAATAGCCTTTTCCGCGGCTATCCTAGCCTCCTCAATCTCCTTATGAGAGGCCTTACGTGATAACTGCGCCACATCCTCCATCGGAATAGGCCGCTCATCCTCACGTACCATCGTCCCATGGTACCTAGTTTCCTCCTTGCCTCTCCACTGGGCAAGCTGTGCCACATGATCTATGATAATGGCATATTGCATTGCATGCGTGCGGTGATATATACCCGATATCCAAGAGAAGGCTTGCTTTCTCACATCCGCCATCTCACGTTGCATTAACTTGGCCCCATAAGCCAACGCCTTCTCCTTCGTCCCCAATCGTAAAGCCAAGACCAGCTTATGGCCTCTATGTGGGATCGGGACCGGGTCATCAATAAGATGATCCTCTATATCCTGCCACCACATTTCCGTCCGAGTTCCCACTGGGATGACTATAGTGAAATCATCCACCGATAGCCTGTTTTTCAAGACCTCCTTAATGGCCTTGACTCCCTTAGGGAAAAACAAATTATCATATCCCAGTGACTCTTCAAGAAGGCTTCTACGATCGGCTTAGGCTGCTTGACCGGCAGCTTATGTTGGGTAACATTCCAAACCACATGAGACGTCGTGGTCGAATGCACATCTATATAGACATGCTGATCACCGGCATCCTCCATGCCCGCAATCGTACCCCGCAACAATTCCGCTTTTGCTGCGTAGAGGTGTTCCAACCTCGCGTCTATCGCGGCCACTACCGCCTCATCCTTTGCGGAATCCCTACAGTCCACGTTCACGACCCTCACGTCGCGTGGGTCCCTGTAGGCCCAGCCAAAGGTTGTGGTCATGACATATTCCGTCTCCTGTATCTTGTCGTCAGAATTGTCAGCAACCACACTTGCTTCCCCAGAGTCCCCCGACTCTACTGTGCATACATGGAAGAACGAGGCTGTTACAGGCTCCTGAATGTGGGGTGTGACCGAAGGCTCCGTGCCCTCGGACACCACCTTTGTCCACCCCCAGTCAGCGCGCATGACTGGTGAGACACTCACATCCAAATCGTGCGCTACCGCACATTGGCCTTCCCGCCGTAAAGGTTCATACGGTACTACCTCGTACCGCGGAGCCACCTCGGATCCACCGTACTGCACCACGTTCAGATCCGTATAAATCCGAGCGTGCATTCGTCTGAGGTTCCGCAGCCCCAACAGGAGACCACCAGCAAAGGCTGGGACGACCCAAAACCGATGAGAGAAAGACTTCCCGTCTTTCAAAAGGAACGTAAGCATGACTGACCCTGAGACCCCAGTCATGCCTCCCACTCCCTTGATCCTCAACCGACACGGCCGAAACCCGTGTCTAAACCATGGTTCCCTGCTCCATAGTTCAATAAATTCCTTCCCGAGTACATTCAGAGATGCCATTGTATCATTGCCCACAATGCATTCCTGCTGTACATCCTCAATAAAAATTTTAGTGAATAATAAAGGCAATTCAGCTTTCCCCGGCCCACACCCGTCCGCTGAAAGTGCTTCATAACCACCAAAATATTTACTATCAAGCGCCTCCGACGCTAACTCCACATTAAGGTCCGTGCCTTTATTCATCACCGGACATAGAGTGTCCCTGTGACTATCAAGGTCCTCAACCTGCTCATTCTGTCCATCCTGGCCTTCCAAGGCCACCGCGTCCGTAGCTTCCTGGACTCCCCGCGTTACCACGCGTGTCCTATCATCAAATCGCAGGTCATGAGTAACCATGTCGCCTTCGTGGCCGACAGGCAACTCACCCGACTTATTTTCCCTCCCGACCTCCGAGTCAGGCGCTGGGATTGCCTCCTGGAATCCCTGGCCCCGCACTTGCATTAATGCTTTGCCCTGCACATTCACCAACATGTCCACTAGCGTTATACCAAACGCCATACCCTGGACTTGTTGCTGCGGAGGCATCTGCCCTCCGACGGTCCCCTGACCGCCTCCCATCGGCATACCAGGAGCAGGCAAGATCGGTGCTGGAGGGATGTAAGACTGTCCCCCATAAGCAACCACCTGCTGCTGTGGCTGCCCTTGGTAGAACTGCTGCTGCATCGGCTGCCCGTAGCCTACTGGTAACTGCTGCCCCGGAGCTGGACCCGCATAGTAAGCACCTGCTCCCGCCTGCTGCATATGCGATGAGGGAAAAGTTCCCGCACCCCCCCCATACACATTTGCATTAGGAAAAAGGGAACTACCCTGATTGCCGCCCCACTGCGGGCTCCGATTTGAGTTGGGACGTTCCCGTGAATCTGAACGCCCTCCCCGACGTCGCGGTGGAGATCGATCTCGGCTCCGCTCCGGTGACCTATCTCGATTCCGTGAATCGCGTCGTCCTCGGTCGTATCCGCCACGAACATGCCCTCCTCGATCGTATCCTCGTCGATCTCGGGCTTCATCCCTCTCGTCGTAATGACGACCGCCCGATACATGAGTGACCTCACGATCACTACGACGATCTCTTGACCTTGAACGACTACGTCGGTTGTCAAGGTGCCCTCGATCCGACCGATCGCTCGAACTAGACGACGAGCTCGACGAAGAACTAGCAGCCGACCTTGCTGAGGACGCATCCGATGACCCCCGTAAATTCCATGAGGGGTCCACGGATTCATTCCCGTGCCTGCCCGGGATATCTCTTCCCATAGACGCCGGTGCGTCGCCGCCATCTGAAGTGAGAGGGTTCCATACCCTGAACTTTTCCCATTCACCCTTCAAATAAGGTGCCTCACCAGGATCCGTCCATCCCTTCTGATCGAATGCCTTCCGATCACGATCCTGAAGGTTCTTGAGCTCCTGCGAATACTTATTGGTATTCAACAAGCCATGGAAGGGACCCACTGGATAGTCGTAGCGTACCTTCCTCAAGACTTCCTTCTGCACCGAGTCATCCCAGCCTTCAGGATAAAAATGCTGGCAATTGCTCTTGCACATGGCTCCCGATTTGAGCCACAAGGCTCCCGCCTTCTTCATGCACAACGGCCTATGCACCCTGGGGTTGTAGTATGACCTCTGGAACCGTTGACGACCTTGCCCCGGCCCCCCTTGGGGTCTCTGACCATAGAACTGAGGTCCCCTGCGCGAGTACCCCTGGCCCCAATAAACTTCATCCCCGGGCTCGAATGGTCCCGCACCATCCCCTCCCCCCTGGTTCTGATTACCTTGAGTGGGAGTCCCTGACCTCGGACCCGACCACTTCCACTCATCGATGATGGTTTTCTGGACTCGACGCATGACTTTCCCCAACACGTCTTCATCCACGTTCCATATCTCCGGACTGGCCTCAGGGGTAGACTGTTCAGTACCCTTGAGGAGATATTCCCATACCGCTGTGTCCGTCTGAATCTCTTTCGCCATCTTAATAAAGACTTGATTGTTCAGATCGAACAATGCCACAGCCGTCAATTTGAAGGCTTCTGCAGGTGTGAGCATAATCACCATGTCCATTATCCTCTGGAACATGTAGTGGAGTACAGGCTTCTTATTCACCATCCACTTGACCTCCGCCTGCAGCTGACTGACCTCCTGTGACTTAGAGGCAAAAACATGGT
>WBZZ01006880.1:27500-40000 GCA_019918135.1 Paulinella micropora | reverse complement strand
AAACGGGGATGCAACTGCACGGGCCGGCCTAACTCTTTCAGACTCAACCACAAATGCAAGGGGATCAACGCACCATCCGGGGAAGGCATACCACAAATGAATAAGGAATTCTTTCACAAATGACGAAATGCCCCATATCAGACAGAGTGGGCCGTCAGGAAGAATCAACTGAGTTTACTTGCAGACTTTCTCTGCGGAAATAAACTAGATAAAGAAGCGGGAACATTTATTGTTCCCGCTCGAAAATTTGAAGAATAGAACGACAATCCTGTCTCCTCATGGATCAGATTTGCATTTTTTGTTTTATATAAAAGTGCTTTTAGTTTGGGTTAAACCGTTTTAGGAAAGGCATGCGCATGCGCAAGAAATCCATGTCAAGCGAGCATCGAGAAACCAAAGCGAGTCAAGAAACATTCAGCAAAGAAAATGAGCGCAGAGGAAGATGCTAGCGACGACGACCACGACTACCAAGGAGGAGGATACCACAGCGAGGCTGGAGTCAGTGCGATCGAGAGTATATCTGCAGCTGGCAGCGCTGCATCTATAGCTACGAGCAGCCCTACCGCAGCGACATGTGCCTGCGCCAGCAATAACCAACATCTCGGGAGCGCAGCCAACAGCAGCAGCAGCAGCAGCACTTGTAACACGTACGCGTCGTCACCAGCATCATCATCATCGTCATTCATAGGCGGGGCTATGGCACCGACATTATAACATGCATACAACAGCAAGAAACACTACAAGCAGCGGGCCTGTGCAGTCTAGGGGGCCACATCAACACCTTATGTAAATATTTTTAAAAATATTATCGATAGGCCTGATAAAACAAAATGTCATTTTTGTCCTAGTGGGATAATCCATTGCCTTTTTGTCCCGATCCGTACAGGGAAAAATGACATTTGGTTATCCACATCCACAACTTCACTAGTGGTGTCATATGCATTTTTGTAGTCACCGGTGACACTAGTGTTTTTGTGGTGGTAGGTGGCACCGGGACCCACCCACAAGTGAAAATCCACTTATTTTTGCAGTGAGTACCTGCTTGAACTTTTTTCCGAACAAAGGCTGAAGGATTCTGCTTATAGCAGGCAGAAAAATCAGTGAGAAACAATGCTAAGGGCTGCTCGCTCGAAAAGGGCTGGTGGCACTGGTAGACCCAGCAAAACTGCGGCACTTCATGTGGGCGGTAATGCGAAGTCCTCCGTGCCACCACGTTCATCTGAGAGAAAGTCCGAAATGAAGACGCGTCTTAACGTCCCACGAGGCAAGTCGTACGACAGGAACAAGAAGAAGAAAGAGAAACGTAAGGTGAAAAAGAGAAAGGCCGCTCCCCGGGGGCCGCCTCGCCCTGCCACTGAGAGGAAGCAACTCCAGCCTCCTGCTGGAGGGCCTGTCAGGAAGAAGAGGGGTGTCCTTCAGGCTGCTCTCCCGGCAGTCAACACCAGCGCAAGTGACATGCTAGCTATAGAAACTGCGCACGCTATCTCGCTTGGGTGCGATTTCTCGTCCGTGGCCAGTGCGCCAGAGTGCAGCAACGAAGCCGCACGCGCGGTGCACTTGTCTGGCTTGAACATTGGCCAGCTGCAGCTCGAGGCAGAGGAAGCAAAGAAAAGGCGGAATTATTTGGAATTCTTTACTCCCGGCAAGGAACCGTTCCTTTGGATCTCATACGACTGGAACGAGCAGCCGCACCGTCCCAGCCCGGGCCGTGAAGACCTGTTCGTGAACGAGGAAACTGATTCCTTCTTCATTGCCTTCCCTGACAAGAAGGCGCCTCTAAAGAAACAGCCCGTCCAGGAGCTGATCCTGATCAAAGTCTTTCGTGACGAGTTCAAAAACATTGCTGGCAGGGAACGAGACCACCGGGAGCGCCTCAACATGGTAAACGCATGCATTGCTCAGGCATGCCAGCGTAAGCAGGACGGTAAGAAGCCGGACATCTACTGGCCGCTCGGGTCCGCTGCTGATGGCCTCGGCCCCTTCCCACAAGGAGACCTGCACCTGCTTACGGCGCGGTCCGGTGGGCGCCACTACTGTGTGCAGGACGCGTTTGTCAACGCGCTGGCGGCCGCCGGCGCCAAGGTGCCGGCTAGCTACCGGGATCTCCTGCGCAAACAGCTGCGCGGATATTGCGAAGTTCAAACGCTTGTCAGCTTCCTCGGCAACACCGGGTTCCTGTGCCAGGACACCGGCAAACAGTTCTTCCTGCGCCCGCTCAAGAAGCTCAGCTGGTACTCGCTTACTAGCCGCACCCTCAAGGGCATCCTGCTCGTGAGCGGCTTCGCCCACTGTGTGGCGGTCGATTTGGACAGCAAGCCCAGCCTGCTGCTGAACGCAGCCAGCCTTCGTGCCATGAGACTCACGCAGGCCAACCTGGAGTCTTGCCGCATCTTCGACTGGCCTATCTCTGGCCACCGTCTTGTTACTAAGCAGGCGGACATTTACGGCCCTTTTCTAGAAGGGCACTGAAAACGTTGGTGGTGGGTGACTCGGGGGGTTTGCTTGCCCCTCCTATCGGAACTAGCCTACGATTACATCGCTGTAGCGCCTTATTAAAAGTCCAGACTAGTGACTAATAAATATACTATCGTTTAAGAGAGAGAGAGAGAGAGATGGGGGGGGGGGGGGGGAGGGCTCTCGATGCTACCAGTAGATTGCGGTATTGTGATATTGCCCCCCCCCCCCCCCTTCTGTTTTTTCAGGGTACCACTAAAATTTTTTCCAGAGTTAATTTATCTCTATATAGTTACGGTTTGCACCCCAAAAAATTTTGGTGGTACCTTTTTCCGCCGCCACCTCATTTTTCGGTCACGCCGGATTTTTGTGACGGCGCCGGTGTTTTTTCAGGGTACCACTAAAATTTTTTCCAAAGTTAATTTCTCTCTATATAGTTACGGCTTCCACCTCAAAAAAATTTGGTGGTGACTATGCACGTTCTCTGCTGGTCGCATTGAGAGTCGCCGGGCGGCCCCCCCCCCCCCTTCTTCTTCTTCTTCTCCTTCCACCGCCTCCCTCATTTTTCGGTCACGCTGGTACCACCATTTTATTTTTCATTAGTTAACTTTTATCTATATAGTCGGTTTTTGCACTTCGAAAAAATTTGGTGGTACCAACCTGGCGCCGTCGCTCATTTTTTCGGTCACGCCGGATTTTTGTGACGGCGCCGGGTGGTACCACTAAAATTTTCCCCAAAGTTAATTTCTCTCTATATAGTTACGGCTTCCACCCCAAAAAATTTTGGTGGTGACTATGCACGTTCTCTGCTAGTCGCATTGAGAGTCGCCGGGCTGCCCTCTCTCCGCCTCTCTCTCTCTCTATGACGTGACGAGGCGCCGGTTGGTACCACTATTTTACTTTTGGGGTAGTTGGGTTTATGTATATAGTCGGTCTCGGCGGCCGAAAAAAAAATTTGGTGGTACCGGCGTGACGGCGCCAGGTTTTTCGGTACCGCTAAAAAAATTCTCCAAAGTTGATTTCTGTCTATATAGTTGGCCTTTGCGTCTCAAAAAATTTTGGTGGTCACGAGCACGCTGTGTGTGCTTCTCGCTGCTGGCCGCATCAAGAGTCGCCCCCCCCCCGCTCCCTATTGGCGGCGGCTGGTTTAGGGGGGGGGGGGGTGTCTCCCATGCTGCCTATTTTTTTCTTCTTGGCTTTATTATTAAAGCGTGGTACAAAGTGTGGTCGACAATGCTAGCTGTTTGTCCTACCTGTGGCGCCTGCTTTTTCGAAGGCCAGCTATATTGGTCAGGGACCGGGAAAAGAGGCGATCCCAAGGATCTTGCCTCGCTCGTCTGCAGACCCTATGGCGACGGCGCCTGCATCAACCCCGCGCGAGACGTCCCTGGCGGAGACACCTGGGCGGAGCGGATGCGCTTCGTGGACAATTTCCTAGACGAGATTCTGTAAAATGATTTAAAAAACTTTTTCTCGTAGTGTACTAAACTAGCAAGGAATGGAAGTAGCCAGGTCGTACAAGCGCCGCCGGCTCGACGGTGCGACCGACGACTTTGTGCTACCGGTTGACGGACAGAGCGGCGACGTCCTTGTCTCGGACGGTGACGGGGGCGTGAGATGGGCAACAGGCGGCGTGGCCGCGAACGAGGCGGTAGCCCTCAACACCGCTCACAGACTGACTACGTCCGGGAACCCGCACTTGGTCGATTTAGCCGACCTGATTACCTTGACGCTGGACACCGAAGCGAAAACTAGCCAGCCGGCCGGGATGACTTCTAACAGCTCCGCGGGCTTTGTGGCGCCTCAGCCTCTAGCAATTCCACCCAGGCCTTCCTAGCCTTTGACAGCGACTTCTCGACCTTGTGGGGCACAACCGCTCCCGACAGCTACAGCGGCAGCAACTACACCGGCATGATCGAGACGGTGGTCGATAATCTCACGGTGGTAGGCGCGTGGCTCCAGCTCGATCTGGGCCAGCACGCTAGACTGACTGCTTACCACGTCACGTCCGCGGGCGCCATCACTGCGCCCAGACTGGGTAGTCGCTTATAGCGCGGACGGCAGCCGGTGGTTCACCTGGGACAGCCAGACTGCCCAGACCTTTGTCGGCGACAGCCTGCGCACGTTCACGCCTGCGACCGCGGCCGATTACGCCAGGTACCTGCGCGTAATCTGCACTAAAAACAACGGGGCGGGGTTTTGGTACATGCGGAGCCTGGCCTTCGACTACCAGCTGTACAATGCCGGCTGCATCGAGAACAGCAGTTATCCGACCAAGGCCTCGCAGCTAGCGCCCAAGGCGTACGTCGACCACCAGGTGGCAGGAGCAGTGAAGTTCCCGTCGATCATGCCTACCCAAAACGACTGTGTCGTGACCATGGACCCAGACGGCTCGATCTTTGCGGTCAAGGACAGGACGCTCAAGCAGCCGTCTTTGGCTCCTAGTGGTAATGGCGCGATCGTGCTCATGGACACCGACTTTACAGTCACAACGATCCCAGACACCCTCGCGAGGCTGCCTAACCCCCTGCCCGCCTCGACCGCGCAGCTGGTGACGGTCGATCCAGACGGCGTGCTAGGCCTAAGCAGCCAAGTAAGCTCGTCGACGCTCACGCTGACAGGGGCTGGCGGCAACAGTACCCTTTCCGCGCCTGCCACTGGCTCCGTCGCGCTCAAGCTGCCTGTGGCCCTGCCCAGCGCAGGCACCAAGCAGTTCGTCACGCTCGACAGCGCGGGCCAGTTCGCTACCGGTGTCACTGGCTTCAAAGGAGGAGACAGTGTAGCAATCGGGACTTCCGCGGGCGACGGACAGCAACCATTCGCCGTCGCAATATGCACCCAAGCAGGCGCGAGTGGACAGGGCCAGTTTGGAGTTGCTGCTGGCTACCGGGCGGGATACTCTGGTCAGTCAGATCTCGACCGGATATAATGCAAGCTAACATGCAAGCTAAGTCTAAAGGTTTTGAAAATTGATGGGAGTAGCATGAAAATGAAAGATTTTAATGTATTTTAACTATTTTAAACAAAAAAGTTTTTAAAAAAATTTGAATTTCTAGCAGTTACAACTGTTTTTCGACCGTTAGCTATATTTTGGCTAAATTGTGGTTTTGGCTTGCCTGAGCTTGGTTTTTCTTAGTTTTATGTTGTTTTACATCAAAACCAACGTAATTATATTTAATTTATTAAATTCTAATGATATTACTTCAAATTCAAATTCAAATTCAAATGTGACTAGAAATTTTCAAGTTTGTTACTGGTGGCAGCCATTCACTTATAGTCGTTATACATACTCACCGAGTACTTGAACTATGCAAGGAACTATATTAATAAGAGTTTGTTTAGCATATTTACAATGTTTTTGAAGCATAAAACCGGTGCGGAAGCTTAGACTTCAAGTTGAGTGACTGTGTTTTACACTAGTCACTGTGACACTCAGCATACTTGCCACTCACTTGTAATCGTTATACATACTCACTGCCTACTTGAAGTATGCATGAAATTATATTAACACAAGTTTGTTCAGCATATTTACAATGTTTTTGAAGCATAAAACCGGTGCGGAAGCTTAGACTTCAGAGTGAGTGACAGTGTTTTACACTAGTCACTGTGACACTCAGCATACTTGCCACTCACTCGTAATCGTTATACATACTCACTGCCTACTTGAATTATGCATGAAATTATATTAATACTAGTTTGTTTAGCATATTTATAATGTTTTTGAAGCATAAAACCGGTGCGGAAGCTTAGATTTCAGAGTGAGTGACAGTGTTTTACACTAGCCTCACTGTGACACTGAGCATACTTGCCACTCACTTGTAATAGTTATACATACTCACTGCCTACTTGAAGTATGTATGAAATAATATTAATACTAGCTTTTTCAGCACATTTATAATGTTTTTGAAGCGTAAAACCGGTGCGGAAGCTTAGAAATTACAGTCATGCACTCAGTCATAAGCGTTGGTCAGTGGTGGCAGGAGTTACGAATATTGATATTAATCATT
Source organism: Paulinella micropora (assembly GCA_019918135.1). Classification (NCBI taxonomy): domain Eukaryota; phylum Cercozoa; class Imbricatea; order Euglyphida; family Paulinellidae; genus Paulinella; species Paulinella micropora. The sequence goes on along the minus strand of WBZZ01006880.1, from coordinate 33,539 downwards.
TGACAGGCTAAAGGTCAGACATTGAATTATCAATAAAAAGAGAAAACATTTGAAATTCTTTTTATTATATTAAGAAATAATACTAGTAAAAGCAATAATGCTTAGCTTCATTTTCGTGCCAATGAAAAATTCAAGAGTGGTGGCAGTGTCCATGACGACGGTAGCGCTTAGCAGAAGGCGTTGATTTTTTGCTACATTCTGATTCTGAATCAGATGAAGCGTAACGATCACGATCGACCCGCTTGCTTCTTTTGTGCTTCTTTGCTTTCACAGGAGAAAGAGACACTGAGCGCGACCGTGACTTGCCTGAAACATGGCTGCTAGATGTAGCGCTGAGCATCATCCTCGCCCCTTTCGCGACAGCTACCAAAACAACCATGTGTTCGTCCCGTTTGGTTAATTGCTAGCTCATGACCTTTGTATTCGTCCCGTTGAGCGGTGGCTTCTCGAAGACTCGATTGCAGAGTGGTAACTTGAGTCTGCAACGCAGCAATTTTCAGTTTCGAGTCTTCCGTCTTTGCCTGCTCCTTTTCCAGCAATACCTTCGTCTCTATCAGCTTCTCCTCGTGCTCGGTCACTTTCTCCTCTGCAGCGGCCAAGGCTTCCTCTGCGCGGGTGCCGGTCTCAACCGCCTCTTCATTCTGTGCCGCCAAGGCTTCATATTTCTAAACAAAACACAATGTGTAAGTTAAGTGCAAGCAAAACAGGAATGAAGTACTTGCTTCAGCGAAGCATGCACAGTATCAAGTCGCTTCTTTGTCTGCAAAGCAAAAAAAAAAGGAAGAAAAAATATTGTATCTGAAGCAAAGAGTTACCCTTTCGGTGTTGTAGGTTTTTTTCTTCCACTCTGCCACTTGGTCCTGCAAGGAGCTCACATGCTTCTCAAGATCCTGCCGAGCATCTGCTGCAGTTTGAAGAGCGTCACTGGCATTCTTCAGCTCTCTTTCTGCTCGCAGCTTCGCTGCACGCTCGTCGTCAAAATGCTGCAAGGTGTCTTTTACAATGCGCTGTGCCTCCTTGTCACCCGCCTCCAGCTTCGTGATTTTATCACGCAAAACTTGGTTTTCTGCTTTCAACTTGACAAGCTCTTGCATGGCATGGCTGTCAGCGGCTGCGGAAGAGCTCGAACTTGCTACAGGCACGGAGACTTGAGGGGAAGTAGGTGACTTTTGGGTCTCTGTGTGTTCCTCGGAACGCTTCATAACCTTAGCAACAACTGATACGCAAGCATCCTTACATTCAGAAGACTCCAAAGTCCAAGGACGCACAGCAGCTGGGTCCTGCTCCAACCGGGCTTGAAAGGCTGGCACGACAACGTTGTGTATCCACCCTGAAACAGACGCAATCACTCTGATGTTCCCATTTTCGGACCGGGGGGGGGAGAAGGGAAAGCGTGCCGGTTCGAGAAAACGACCCCCCCCTTGCTCCGGTGCCGGTTCAGAGGAACCGACCCCCCTAGCTCCGGTGCAGGTTCAGAGGAACCGACCCCCCTGTCTCCGGCGACAGTACAGGGAAAACGACCCCCCCCCCCTCCTCTGGGGCACGCTTGGCCCGTAATATCAGGAGGGGGGGGGGGGTTGGTCACGGCTGCCCCGGGCGCAGAGCGGCGCAGACCCCCCCCCCCCCCCCCCCCATTCCCTGTGCGGATTCAGAGGAAGGGACCCCCCCCCTTCCAGAGCCAGTCCAAGGAAAACGACCCCCCCCCTCCCATAGAGCGCATGCACAATGTCGGAGGGAAAATACACAATGTCGGCGGGAAGGGAAGGGAAGGGAGAGAAAGCGTGCCGGCACGGGTGCCGCGTGCCACCTCGACCTAAGCCAGCCAGGGGAGTAACGGACGGTACCCAACCACCCTCACAACCAGCCCAGCTGAGAATCACCAAAGTCCCAAGAAAAAAAAATGCGCAGAAAAAATTTACCGCAAAATTCGGGCATGGAGACCAGGAGTCGAAAGAAGGCAAGGCTTGACAACCAGGCCCTGCGAAGAGTGCCCTTGACTGGCCCGGTTCGAGGGGCGGCGGTGGCACCACATACGCTGAACGCCAGCACCGAAGCAGGCGTGCCGTGGTCGAGACTGGATGCGCTGGTGACCGCGCCGCACAAGCCCAGAGACTGGCAGGTGATGGCCCTGGGTCGCGCCTATCGGCAGGGGTCGGAGGAGCAGCTCGCGCGGAAAATTGCAAGCAAACACCTGGCACTGCGAGTGCTTGAAACGCTCCTGCCGCCCGGGCCCCCCTTGGCCATCATCGCAGAGTACGCGAGCCCCGTCTTCCTCGTCGACGCGGACCCCGAGCGCTGGGTGGCACTGGACGCTGATGACAGATTAGAACTGTACCGCCTTTCGGGTATGCATGAAATGGAGAAATACTCTTTCCACTTCAACCTCACTTCCCAGCCCACAGAGGTATACGCACACCTTGGGACAGACTGGGCATGGGTGGCGCGTCTGGAAATCGACGACCTGTTGAGGATGCCCTTCTTCTTGCTGCAAAACAACGATTATTTTCCAGTGTGTGAACACTGCTTGGTGAGCCTGCGGGAGCAGCACGAGACACGGGCCCGGGCGCACCTGCGAGAACACGCAGAGATGCACAACAAGCGCTTGGCAGCGTTCCGTGAGCGAGAGAGCCGCGGGGGGGCAGGGGGGGGGGGCATAAGCAAGAGTTACAACAGCACAATTAAGTGTATACATGTATGAATGCATTTAAATATGTTTGTGTATACATGACATGGGAGCCAAGTGCAATACAAAAAGTGTTTACAGTGATTCGGTGCGACGTGACCTGCCCGACGTTGTCTTCGTCGGCCACCATCACCATCACGTTCACGACCCCAGTCTGAAAGCCTTGTACATGGCATTCTGAGCAAATCCATTTTTTATTGACTGAATTCGTTATGCAAGTTGTCTCAGCCTCTAAACTTTCCCGCGACAAACCGTCTGGGAGAAATACGAAAGGCAATCATGGTAGTCGAATCAGGTACTTTCTATATTTGTTTCTGCTCATTTAGAGACAAGATTTATTTTTTCATTTTTGTCAGAGTGAAAATTCAAGGTATTTTGCTAGCATTTTTTGTAGCGAGCAAGGCAAGAAACAGGATAAAAATTTATGAATCGTATCGAAAAAGTGTTTATCGAAACATATTTAATAATTAATATGCATAGAACGCTATGTGGAAAGAGTTCTCCAAATCATTCCAAACTACTTTTGGAAGCGTGGTTTTCCTAGTTTGGCCGGTCCAGGCCAAGCACCGCAAAATGATAGAAGTTTAGCGAACGAAATGTCAAAAAGAAGGGGATGAGCGGAGGAACACAGAGATCGAGATTGAGTCTGTTTAAATCGTTCTCAAATAGTAAAATTAATCATTTTAGTCATTCTATGGAACACACATAAAAAATACAAGTTTTTTCAATAAATCCTAACATATTTTACAAAGTTTGCACTGTTTCTGCTTATGTCAAAAATCAACTTGAACATGTGCTTTCACAAGCTTGTGAAATCAAGATATTAGATTTGCATTCCATAATATAATAATTCTTCAATAAAACACACAACTTTCACAGCACTAATTAGCTTACTTAATTTAAAATGTGTTCCTCCGCACTAATGTCGTTGGGATGACATATGCACACACACACAAACACACACACATACGTACACACTCAGACACTCAGACACAAACAGACAGACACACACACATACACAAACACACACACACTCACTCACTCACACACACACACAGACAGAAATACAGACAGACAGACAGACAGACAGACACACACACACATACACACACAGGCACAGGCACACACATATACAAACACACTCAGACACTCAGACATACACACACACACACTCTTACTCTCTCTCACTCTCTCATCTCTTTCTCTCTCTCTCTCTCTCTCTCTCTCTCTCTCTCTCTGCACTCTCTCTGTCTCTCTCTCTCTCACTCTCTCTCATCTCTCTCATCTCTCTCTCTCTCTCTCTCTCTTTCTCGCTCATCTCTCTCTCTCTCTTTCTCTCTCTTCCTCTCTCTCTCTCTCTCACGCACACACATACAAACACACACAAACACACACAAACACACACACACAAACTCACTCACTCACTCACACACACACTCAGACACACAAACACACACACACACACACAGACACATACACACATGCACACATACACACTCATACACTCAGACACAGAGAGAGAGAGAGAGAGAGAGAGAGAGATCGAGAGATCGAGAAGGAGAAAGAGAGAGAGAGAGAGAGAAAGAAAGAAAGAGAGAGAGAGAGAGAGAGATAGAGAGAGAGAAAGAGCGCGTGTGTGTGTGTGTGTGTGTGTTGTGTGTGGGTGTGGGTGTGGGTGTGTGTGTGTGTGTGTGGGTGTGTGTGTGCATGTGTGTGTGTGTGACATATATACATATATATTATATATATAGATATATATATATATACATATATATTTTTAAAAAATAATACAAAATCTACGATAGGCCTGATAAAAACAAAATGCCATTTTTGTCCTAGTGGGATAATCCATTGCCTTTTTGTCCCGATCCGTACAAGGAAAAATTGCATTTGGTTATCCACATCCACAACTAGTGTAATTACAGTCGGTGGTGCCACCAGCGGCGTTATATGCATTTTTGCGGTCACCGGTGCAACCTGTGCAAAAAGGCAATAGTGGGGGCGATTTTGGCAATGCCGAAATGTCCCTGTATGTTGACTGTTTCTGCCGTATCACGTCAGGTGGCGTCGGGTGGCAGGAAACACCTGATTTTTCAGGTGGCAGGATTCTGGGTTTTTTTGGCAGCCAAACTTTGCGGCTTTCCCCTGCATTCGATCGCGGTCCTTTCAAGTCGGGAAAAGTGGCATTCGACTGTTCAGGCCACGCGCTATCAGAATCTGCAATAAAAATTTTTGTGGTGGGCGGTGGCACCTGACACCCCACCCACAAGCGCGAGTCCTCTTACTTTTCAGATTAATACCAGCCACACATTTTTTTTTGTAAAAAACCGACGATTTACCAAACACTAAACCCTTGCAATTTTTTGTCTTGAAACAGCATGAATCAGCTCTTCTTCTGCTCTGCTCAACCCCTTGGCTCAGCTAGACGCATGCTCGCTCTGTCTTCTGTCGCGGCTGTACAGAGAGCTAGGGAGCTGCCACGAAAAGCGGTACCGCTGCCGAGGCTGCTGTGCATGCTGCTTCTCTCCCCTCCCAGCCTAGGAAGCGGCCACAAAAAATGGCGGAGAGTTCATCTCCCGCTGTCAGTAGTGGTACCGCCGCCAAGGCTGCGGTGCGTGCTGCCAGTAGTCCTGCCGCCAAGCAGAGGAAGCGGTCACGAAAAGCGGCGGAGAGTTCATCTCCCGCTGCCAGTAGTGCCGCTGCCAAGGCTAGGAAGCAGCGACGAAAAGCGGCAGAGGAGAAGGGACTGTCTTCCTTGGGACTGGAAGACAAGTACTTGCTGATGAAGGAAATTGTCAACATGCCGCCTACCACCGCGTGTGACTACGTGGGGCTGCGCGGCGACAAGATGGGCGAGGAGGTGTGGCAGCTTCTCCAGCTGCCACCGGAGAAGCTACGGGAGATGAGGGACGAGCTACGACCAACCAGCGACTGCCGCCCGGACCCGCTGCCTGGCAAGGTCGAGTACCTCTGGCTGTGCTACGACTGGACACAACAGAGCCACCCCCCTACCACCGGAAGAGAGCCACTGGAAATAGATGAAGAAAACGACGACATTATCATCTGCTTAGCTACCAGGCCCGTCCCGAGGCAGGAGCAGCGCAAGCTGCGTGCTTTCAGGGACGAGTTCGCGGCGCGGCCCGACAGCCGCGACCATAAGGAACTGCTCTTGACAGTCAAACGTTGCCTGGAGAACGCCGACGCGCGCAAGATGTTTGGCAAAGAGCCGGAAGTCTTCTGGCCCCTCGGGGGCGGCAACAGCTTTCCGTTGGGCGACGGCGACCGTCTGTGGGCACGCTCTACTGGTCACTGGCACTGCGTTGTCGACGCCTATATGAACGCAATTTTTTCGCTTC
>WBZZ01006880.1:0-22500 GCA_019918135.1 Paulinella micropora | reverse complement strand
GTCAGGAAGAAGAGGGGTGTCCTTCAGGCTGCTCTCCCGGCCGTCAACACCAGCGCAGGTGACATGCTAGCTATAGAAACTGCGCACGCTATCTCGCTTGGGTGCGATTTCTCGTCCGTGGCCAGTGCGCCAGAGTGCAGCAACGAAGCCGCACGCGCGGTGCACTTGTCTGGCTTGAACATTGGCCAGCTGCAGCTCGAGGCAGAGGAAGCAAAGAAAAGGCGGAATTATTTGGAATTCTTTACTCCCGGCAAGGAACCGTTCCTTTGGATCTCATACGACTGGAACGAGCAGCCGCACCGTCCCAGCCCGGGCCGTGAAGACCTGTTCGTGAACGAGGAAACTGATTCCTTCTTCATTGCCTTCCCTGACAAGAAGGCGCCTCTAAAGAAACAGCCCGTCCAGGAGCTGATCCTGATCAAAGTCTTTCGTGACGAGTTCAAAAACATTGCTGGCAGGGAACGAGACCACCGGGAGCGCCTCAACATGGTAAACGCATGCATTGCTCAGGCATGCCAGCGTAAGCAGGACGGTAAGAAGCCGGACATCTACTGGCCGCTCGGGTCCGCTGCTGATGGCCTCGGCCCCTTCCCACAAGGAGACCTGCACCTGCTTACGGCGCGGTCCGGTGGGCGCTACTACTGTGTGCAGGACGCGTTTGTCAACGCGCTGGCGGCCGCCGGCGCCAAGGTGCCTGCTAGCTACCGGGATCTCCTGCGCAAACAGCTGCGCGGATATTGCGAAGTTCAAACGCTTGTCAGCTTCCTCGGCAACACCGGGTTCCTGTGCCAGGACACCGGCAAACAGTTCTTCCTGCGCCCGCTCAAGAAGCTCAGCTGGTACGCGCTTACTAGCCGCACCCTCAAGGGCATCCTGCTCGTGAGCGGCTTCGCCCACTGTGTGGCGGTCGATTTGGACAGCAAGCCCAGCCTGCTGCTGAACGCAGCCAGCCTTCGTGCCATGAGACTCACGCAGGCCAACCTGGAGTCTTGCCGCATCTTCGACTGGCCTATCTCTGGCCACCGTCTTGTTACTAAGCAGGCGGACATTTACGGCCCTTTTCTAGAAGGGCACTGAAAACGTTGGTGGTGGGTGACTCGGGGGGTTTGCTTGCCCCTCCTATCGGAACTAGCCTACGATTACATCGCTGTAGCGCCTTATTAAAAGTCCAGACTAGTGACTAATAAATATACCATCGTTTAAGAGAGAGAGAGAGATGGGGGGGGGGGGGAGGGCTCTCGATGCTACCAGTAGATTGCGGTATTGTGATATTGCCCCCCCCCCCCCTTCTGTTTTTTCAGGGTACCACTAAAATTTTTTCCAGAGTTAATTTATCTCTATATAGTTACGGTTTGCACCCCAAAAAATTTTGGTGGTACCTTTTTCCGCCGCCACCTCATTTTTCGGTCACGCCGGATTTTTGTGACGGCGCCGGTGTTTTTTCAGGGTACCACTAAAATTTTTTCCAAAGTTAATTTCTCTCTATATAGTTACGGCTTCCACCTCAAAAAAATTTGGTGGTGACTATGCACGTTCTCTGCTGGTCGCATTGAGAGTCGCCGGGCGGCCCCCCCCCCCCCCCTTCTTCTTCTTCTTCTCCTTCCACCGCCTCCCTCATTTTTCGGTCACGCTGGTACCACCATTTTATTTTTCATTAGTTAACTTTTATCTATATAGTCGGTTTTTGCACTTCGAAAAAATTTGGTGGTACCAACCTGGCGCCGTCGCTCATTTTTTCGGTCACGCCGGATTTTTGTGACGGCGCCGGGTGGTACCACTAAAATTTTCCCCAAAGTTAATTTCTCTCTATATAGTTACGGCTTCCACCCCAAAAAATTTTGGTGGTGACTATGCACGTTCTCTGCTAGTCGCATTGAGAGTCGCCGGGCTGCCCTCTCTCCGCCTCTCTCTCTCTCTATGACGTGACGAGGCGCCGGTTGGTACCACTATTTTACTTTTGGGGTAGTTGGGTTTATGTATATAGTCGGTCTCGGCGGCCGAAAAAAAAATTTGGTGGTACCGGCGTGACGGCGCCAGGTTTTTCGGTACCGCTAAAAAAATTCTCCAAAGTTGATTTCTGTCTATATAGTTGGCCTTTGCGTCTCAAAAAATTTTGGTGGTCACGAGCACGCTGTGTGTGCTTCTCGCTGCTGGCCGCATCAAGAGTCGCCCCCCCCCCCCGCTCCCTATTGGCGGCGGCTGGTTTAGGGGGGGGGGGGGGTGTCTCCCATGCTGCCTATTTTTTTCTTCTTGGCTTTATTATTAAAGCGTGGTACAAAGTGTGGTCGACAATGCTAGCTGTTTGTCCTACCTGTGGCGCCTGCTTTTTCGAAGGCCAGCTATATTGGTCAGGGACCGGGAAAAGAGGCGATCCCAAGGATCTTGCCTCGCTCGTCTGCAGACCCTATGGCGACGGCGCCTGCATCAACCCCGCGCGAGACGTCCCTGGCGGAGACACCTGGGCGGAGCGGATGCGCTTCGTGGACAATTTCCTGGACGAGATTCTGTAAAATGATTTAAAAAACTTTTTCTCTTAGTCTACTAAACTAGCAAGGAATGGAAGTAGCCAGGTCGTACAAGCGCCGCCGGCTCGACGGTGCGACCGACGACTTTGTGCTACCGGTTGACGGACAGAGCGGCGACGTCCTTGTCTCGGACGGTGACGGGGGCGTGAGATGGGCAACAGGCGGCGTGGCCGCGAACGAGGCGGTAGCCCTCAACACCGCTCACAGACTGACTACGTCCGGGAACCCGCACTTGGTCGATTTAGCCGACCTGATTACCTTGACGCTGGACACCGAAGCGAAAACTAGCCAGCGCCAGAGAAGGTAAGACATAACAAGCATGGGCGCAAGTGAGATCAATTGACAGTTAGACAGCCCTTAAGGAAACTGCAGCACCTAACGCAATTCACTCGCACCCGGAGGCTATCGTAGTCAGGAGGGTGGTGTGCAGAGCGTAGTAAGGCTCGACGTGGCGTAGTCGCGACGCGATTATGCCGAGTGCTGCAATATCCATAAGGACAGGCCCAAGCCTGGCAACCTCACAGACATGCAGCCTCAAGCAAGTCGAGCCAAACCACTCCGCACCCCACCCCCCTCATAGACCAGAAGAAACTCCACAATCCACAACCATAAACATACAGGTGCCATGCTAGAACAAACCCAAACCTAACAGGCAGCAGAAAATCAAGGAAACAGAACAAGAGAGAAAGGAAACAAAAAAATTACAAAAAGGGAGTAATAGAAATAAAATATAAAGAACAAAAAATATAAAAAACAAAGATCAAAATAACAGTAAAAATAACAATAATAATAGTAATAATAATAATAATAATAATAATAATAATAATAATAATAATAATAATAATAATAATAATAAGAATAAGAATAATAATAATAAGAATAAAATAATAATAATGATAATGATAATAATAGTAATAATAATAATAATAACAACAATAATAGTAATAATAATAATAATAATAATAATAATAATAATAAGGATAAATATAATATAAATAATGATAAAAACAATCAAGGTAAAATGAATACTACAGATAAAAATAATAATAATGGTAATAGTGTATCTCCTGCCAATTGCTGAGCCAAAAGGCCATGTGCATCCAGTCCTCCATTCCATAAGGAAAGTCTCCACACCAATCGGTGGAATAAAGGAAGTGACGGCATAGAACATTACTCTAGGAGCTTTATACCAATCAGCCCATGGAAAGGGACCGATGGCCTATGTACTCCCTAATAATGGTAATAATAATAATAATAATAATAATAATAGTGCTTCTCTGTCAATGGCTGATGCATTTCTGCACATGCGCCTCCATCGTCTCACCCGTGAGGGGAGTACGAAGAATTGACGATAAGCTCTAATGACACCCCCGCAAGGGCAGTTCCAACACTTCCAGACGGGCCGGTATGTTCAATGAAAATACTGGTCCAGAAATAGACAGGTATGTTCAATGAAAATACTGGTGGCACCGACGGGAATCGAACTGGCGACAGGGCCCAGATGGTAGAACTTGACCACTGGGCAATAATAATAATAATAATAATAATAATAGAGAAATAATAAGAAAAGGAAAGGGGTTGTTTTTTTTTAATTTTTTTTTTTACAGTAAGCAAGGTTTAATGAGAAAAAGACGAAAGAAAAATGAAGAAGAGCCTAATTCAAATGAATTCTGGTTCCAAGGTTTTTTTTCATTAGTGTGTTGAACTTGTAGTAAACTCAAAAATAAAATGAGACAGAAGAAAGGAGAGCAAAACAGAGCTTAAACATAGGCTAATCAAAACAAAAGCAATAGCAAAGAAAAAAAACAGACGCAGGCAAACAAGCAAAGAGCAGGAGACATATGAGGAAAGGATGAAACATGCAAAGGCTCAAATAGAAGAAGATCGATATATCGCAGGTAAGAAGCTGGTCATATAATGGACTAAATGCCCGAAGCGTTTAGTTGCCCGGATCCTTGACCCCACTAGTGTTTATGAGGACTTATGGAGGGAAGGATGCACGTAAGGCTCTTTTTTTTTTTTTACAGTAAGCAAGGTTTTTTTATTTTTTTTTTTTTACAGTAAGCAAGGTTTAATGAGATTTTTTTTCTCCTTTATTTCTATTTTATTCTATCTTATTTTATTTTTAATACTCAATCTTTTTTTATTTATTTTATTTTAATATTTTTAATATTTTTAATAATTTAACTTTCATTACTATTAATAATTTGAGAAGTAGGTCACCATCTAGTTAAATCAATAGCTCTTGAGCTAACGATTTGTATGGATGACCAGAAGTTAAGTTAAATTAACTTCATTACATCGAAGGCCTAGGCCTAGTAGTAGTAGTAGTAGTAGTAGTAGTAGTAGTAGTAGTAGTAGTATATACCACATCTTATGTTGAAGCTGTAATTCGGGTTAAAACATAAACTTAACGGGGTTATGATAGCAAACTCTGCATCATTATCGGGTTATTTTTATCGTTTTTCCCGTTGCTGAATGGGAAAAAACGGTTACCCTTTCAGCCTAGCCTAGCCTAGCAGTAGTAGTAGTAATAATCATTATAATAATAATAATAATAATAATAATAATAATAAGAATAAGAATAATAATAATAATAATAAGAATAATAATAATAATAATAATAATAATAATAATAATAATAATATAATATGATAATAATAGTGCTTCTCTGTCAATGGCTGATGCATTTCTGCACATGCGCCTCCATCGTCTCACCCGTGAGGGGAGTACGAAGAATTGACGATAAGCTCTAATGACACCCCCGCAAGGGCAGTTCCAACACTTCCAGACGGGCCGGTATGTTCAATGAAAATACTGGTCCAGAGAAATAGACCGGTATGTTCAATGAAAATACCGGTGGCACCGACGGGAATCGAACTGGCGACAGGGCCCAGATGGTAGAACTTGACCACTGGGCTATCACGGTGTCCACAATATGATAATAATAATAATAATAATAATAATAATAATAATAATAATAATAATGATAATAATAATAATAATCATGATGATGATGATGATGATAATAATAATAACAATAATAATAATAATGATGATAATAATAATAACTAGGAGCTCCGCCAACACGTGAAAGGATGGTTTACCGAAGGAGAGAGAGAGAGAGAGAGTGAGCGAGAGAGAGAGAGAGAGATGAGCGAGAGAGAGAGAGAGCGCGAGTGAGAGAGAGAGAGAGAGAGGGAGAGAGAGAGAGAGAGAGAGAGAGGGAGGGAGAGAGAGGGAGAGAGAGAGAGAGAGAAGAGAGAGAGAGAGAGAGAGAGGGAGAGAGAGAGAGTGAGTGAGTGTGTGTGTGTGTGTGTGAGAGAGAGAGAGAGAGAGAGAGAGAAGGAGAGAGAGAGAGAGAGAGATCGAGAGAGAGATCGAGAGAGAGAGAGAGAGGAGAGAGAGAGAGAGAGAGGAGAGAGAGAGAGAGAGAGAGAGAGAGAGGGAGGGAGAGAGGGAGAGATCGAGAGAGAGAGAGAGGGAGAGAGAGGGAGAGAGAGAGCGAGTGAGAGAGAGAGAGAGAGAGAGCGTGTGTGTGTGTGTGTGTGTCTGTGTGTGTGTGTGTGAGAGAGAGAGAGACAGTAGGAGTACTTTTTTTTACAACTGTAAGCAAGGTTTAATGAGAAAGAGACGAGAGAAAAATAAAGAAGAGCTTAATTCAAAAGAAACCTGGTTCCAAGGAACAACAGTACAAGCTCATAAGGAAATCTGGAACTAAGGTTTCAACAGAAAGCTCCTGGAAAGAGTAAGATGGAAGAGAAAAGAAAGAGGAAAAAGATAGAAAGAAAGAAAGGAACAAAGAGATAAAAAAGAAAAAAAAACCAGGAAAAGAAGAGAGAACGAAGAAACAAAAAAACAGCAAAGATAAAAAACAAAAGACAAAGAGAAAAGGAACAACAACAAAAAAAAAAAAAAAAAAAAAAAAAAAAAGCGAAACAAAAGAAACAAAAACAATATATATATATATATAATATTATATATATATATTATATAATATAATATATATGTATATATGTATATTGCAGTAAGCAAGGTTTAATGAGAAAAAGACGAGAGAAAAATAAAGAAGAGCTTAATTCAAAAGAAATCTAGTTCCAAGGAACAACAGTACAAGCTTTTTTTTTTCTTTTAAGGTACGCGTGCACATTAGTGTAACAGCTAGATGCTACACACTTGCCGCATGAAATCATGCATGGCTTGCATTTGCAGACCACATGTCGGGTGACTGAAGCTCTGGAATAAGTCGCAGTACCAAAAGGCAGGGTGCTGATTTATCAGCTCCTCCAGTGCTGACAAATGGGGGAACGGCGCGATATTCGGCGCGAAAAACAGCCTACCCGTAAACGGGGATGCAACTGCACGGGCCGGCCTAACTCTTTCAGACTCAACCACAAATGCAAGGAGATCAACGCACCATCCGGGGAAGGCATACCACAAATGAATAAGGAATTCTTTCACAAATGACGAAATGCCCCATATCAGACAGAGTGGGCCGTCAGGAAGAATCAACTGAGTTTACTTGCAGACTTTCTCTGCGGAAATAAACTAGATAAAGAAGCGGGAACATTTATTGTTCCCGCTCGAAAATTTGAAGAATAGAACGACAATCCTGTCTCCTCATGGATCAGATTTGCATTTTTTGTTTTATATAAAAGTGCTTTTAGTTTGGGTTAAACCGTTTTAGGAAAGGCATGCGCATGCGCAAGAAATCCATGTCAAGCGAGCATCGAGAAACCAAAGCGAGTCAAGAAACATTCAGCAAAGAAAATGAGCGCAGAGGAAGATGCTAGCGACGACGACCACGACTACCAAGGAGGAGGATACCACAGCGAGGCTGGAGTCAGTGCGATCGAGAGTATATCTGCAGCTGGCAGCGCTGCATCTATAGCTACGAGCAGCCCTACCGCAGCGACATGTGCCTGCGCCAGCAATAACCAACATCTCGGGAGCGCAGCCAACAGCAGCAGCAGCAGCAGCACTTGTAACACGTACGCGTCGTCACCAGCATCATCATCATCGTCATTCATAGGCGGGGCTATGGCACCGACATTATAACATGCATACAACAGCAAGAAACACTACAAGCAGCGGGCCTGTGCAGTCTAGGGGGCCACATCAACACCTTATGTAAATATTTTTAAAAATATTATCGATAGGCCTGATAAAACAAAATGTCATTTTTGTCCTAGTGGGATAATCCATTGCCTTTTTGTCCCGATCCGTACAGGGAAAATGACATTTGGTTATCCACATCCACAACTTCACTAGTGGTGTCATATGCATTTTTGTAGTCACCGGTGCCACTAGTGTTTTTTGTGGTGGTAGGTGGCACCGGGACCCACCCACAAGTGAAAATCCACTTATTTTTGCAGTGAGTACCTGCTTGAACTTTTTCCGAACAAAGGCTGAAGGATTCTGCTTATAGCAGGCAGAAAAATCAGTGAGAAACAATGCTAAGGGCTGCTCGCTCGAAAAGGGCTGGTGGCACTGGTAGACCTAGCAAAACTGCTGCACTTCATGTGGGCGGTAATGCGAAGTCCTCCGTGCCACCACGTCCATCTGAGAGAAAGTCCGAAATGAAGACGCCTCTTAACGTCCCACGAGGCAAGTCGTACGACAGGAACAAGAAGAAGAAAGAGAAACGTAAGGCGAAAAAGAGAAAGGCCGCTCCCCGGGGGCCGCCTCGCCCTGCCACTGAGAGGAAGCAACTCCAGCCTCCTGCTGGAGGGCCTGTCAGGAAGAAGAGGGGTGTCCTTCAGGCTGCTCTCCCGGCCGTCAACACCAGCGCAGGTGACATGCTAGCTATAGAAACTGCGCACGCTATCTCGCTTGGGTGCGATTTCTCGTCCGTGGCCAGTGCGCCAGAGTGCAGCAACGAAGCCGCACGCGCGGTGCACTTGTCTGGCTTGAACATTGGCCAGCTGCAGCTCGAGGCAGAGGAAGCAAAGAAAAGGCGGAATTATTTGGAATTCTTTACTCCCGGCAAGGAACCGTTCCTTTGGATCTCATACGACTGGAACGAGCAGCCGCACCGTCCCAGCCCGGGCCGTGAAGACCTGTTCGTGAACGAGGAAACTGATTCCTTCTTCATTGCCTTCCCTGACAAGAAGGCGCCTCTAAAGAAACAGCCCGTCCAGGAGCTGATCCTGATCAAAGTCTTTCGTGACGAGTTCAAAAACATTGCTGGCAGGGAACGAGACCACCGGGAGCGCCTCAACATGGTAAACGCATGCATTGCTCAGGCATGCCAGCGTAAGCAGGACGGTAAGAAGCCGGACATCTACTGGCCGCTCGGGTCCGCTGCTGATGGCCTCGGCCCCTTCCCACAAGGAGACCTGCACCTGCTTACGGCGCGGTCCGGTGGGCGCTACTACTGTGTGCAGGACGCGTTTGTCAACGCGCTGGCGGCCGCCGGCGCCAAGGTGCCTGCTAGCTACCGGGATCTCCTGCGCAAACAGCTGCGCGGATATTGCGAAGTTCAAACGCTTGTCAGCTTCCTCGGCAACACCGGGTTCCTGTGCCAGGACACCGGCAAACAGTTCTTCCTGCGCCCGCTCAAGAAGCTCAGCTGGTACGCGCTTACTAGCCGCACCCTCAAGGGCATCCTGCTGGCGGTCGATTTGGACAGCAAGCCCAGCCTGCTGCTGAACGCAGCCAGCCTTCGTGCCATGAGACTCACGCAGGCCAACCTGGAGTCTTGCCGCATCTTCGACTGGCCTATCTCTGGCCACCGTCTTGTTACTAAGCAGGCGGACATTTACGGCCCTTTTCTAGAAGGGCACTGAAAACGTTGGTGGTGGGTGACTCGGGGGGTTTGCTTGCCCCTCCTATCGGAACTAGCCTACGATTACATCGCTGTAGCGCCTTATTAAAAGTCCAGACTAGTGACTAATAAATATACCATCGTTTAAGAGAGAGAGAGAGAGATGGGGGGGGGGGGGAGGGCTCTCGATGCTACCAGTAGATTGCGGTATTGTGATATTGCCCCCCCCCCCCTTCTGTTTTTTCAGGGTACCACTAAAATTTTTTCCAGAGTTAATTTATCTCTATATAGTTACGGTTTGCACCCCAAAAAATTTTGGTGGTACCTTTTTCCGCCGCCACCTCATTTTTCGGTCACGCCGGATTTTTGTGACGGCGCCGGTGTTTTTTCAGGGTACCACTAAAATTTTTTCCAAAGTTAATTTCTCTCTATATAGTTACGGCTTCCACCTCAAAAAAATTTGGTGGTGACTATGCACGTTCTCTGCTGGTCGCATTGAGAGTCGCCGGGCGGCCCCCCCCCCCCTTCTTCTTCTTCTTCTCCTTCCACCGCCTCCCTCATTTTTCGGTCACGCTGGTACCACCATTTTATTTTTCATTAGTTAACTTTTATCTATATAGTCGGTTTTTGCACTTCGAAAAAATTTGGTGGTACCAACCTGGCGCCGTCGCTCATTTTTTCGGTCACGCCGGATTTTTGTGACGGCGCCGGGTGGTACCACTAAAATTTTCCCCAAAGTTAATTTCTCTCTATATAGTTACGGCTTCCACCCCAAAAAATTTTGGTGGTGACTATGCACGTTCTCTGCTAGTCGCATTGAGAGTCGCCGGGCTGCCCTCTCTCCGCCTCTCTCTCTCTCTATGACGTGACGAGGCGCCGGTTGGTACCACTATTTTACTTTTGGGGTAGTTGGGTTTATGTATATAGTCGGTCTCGGCGGCCGAAAAAAAAATTTGGTGGTACCGGCGTGACGGCGCCAGGTTTTTCGGTACCACTAAAAAATTCTCCAAAGTTGATTTCTGTCTATATAGTTGGCCTTTGCGTCTCAAAAAATTTTGGTGGTCACGAGCACGCTGTGTGTGCTTCTCGCTGCTGGCCGCATCAAGAGTCGCCCCCCCCCCCCGCTCCCTATTGGCGGCGGCTGGTTTAGGGGGGGGGGGGTGTCTCCCATGCTGCCTATTTTTTTCTTCTTGGCTTTATTATTAAAGCGTGGTACAAAGTGTGGTCGACAATGCTAGCTGTTTGTCCTACCTGTGGCGGGTGCTTTTTCGAAGGCCAGCTATATTGGTCAGGGACCGGGAAAAGAGGATTTCCCAAGGATCTTGCCTCGCTCGTCTGCAGACCCTATGGCGACGGCGCCTGCATCAACCCCGCGCGAGACGTCCCTGGCGGAGACACCTGGGCGGAGCGGATGCGCTTCGTGGACAATTTCCTGGACGAGATTCTGTAAAATGATTTAAAAAACTTTTTCTCTTAGTCTACTAAACTAGCAAGGAATGGAAGTAGCCAGGTCGTACAAGCGCCGCCGGCTCGACGGTGCGACCGACGACTTTGTGCTACCGGTTGACGGACAGAGCGGCGACGTCCTTGTCTCGGACGGTGACGGGGGCGTGAGATGGGCAACAGGCGGCGTGGCCGCGAACGAGGCGGTAGCCCTCAACACCGCTCACAGACTGACTACGTCCGGGAACCCGCACTTGGTCGATTTAGCCGACCTGATTACCTTGACGCTGGACACCGAAGCGAAAACTAGCCAGCCGGCCGGGATGACTTCTAACAGCTCCGCGGGCTTTGTGGCGCCTCAGCCCTAGCAATTCCACCCAGGCCTTCCTAGCCTTTGACAGCGACTTCTCGACCTTGTGGGGCACAACCGCTCCCGACAGCTACAGCGGCAGCAACTACACCGGCATGATCGAGACGGTGGTCGATAATCTCACGGTGGTAGGCGCGTGGCTCCAGCTCGATCTGGGCCAGCACGCTAGACTGACTGCTTACCACGTCACGTCCGCGGGCGCCATCACTGCGCCCAGACTGGGTAGTCGCTTATAGCGCGGACGGCAGCCGGTGGTTCACCTGGGACAGCCAGACTGCCCAGACCTTTGTCGGCGACAGCCTGCGCACGTTCACGCCTGCGACCGCGGCCGATTACGCCAGGTACCTGCGCGTAATCTGCACTAAAAACAACGGGGCGGGGTTTTGGTACATGCGGAGCCTGGCCTTCGACTACCAGCTGTACAATGCCGGCTGCATCGAGAACAGCAGTTATCCGACCAAGGCCTCGCAGCTAGCGCCCAAGGCGTACGTCGACCACCAGGTGGCAGGAGCAGTGAAGTTCCCGTCGATCATGCCTACCCAAAACGACTGTGTCGTGACCATGGACCCAGACGGCTCGATCTTTGCGGTCAAGGACAGGACGCTCAAGCAGCCGTCTTTGGCTCCTAGTGGTAATGGCGCGATCGTGCTCATGGACACCGACTTTACAGTCACAACGATCCCAGACACCCTCGCGAGGCTGCCTAACCCCCTGCCCGCCTCGACCGCGCAGCTGGTGACGGTCGATCCAGACGGCGTGCTAGGCCTAAGCAGCCAAGTAAGCTCGTCGACGCTCACGCTGACAGGGGCTGGCGGCAACAGTACCCTTTCCGCGCCTGCCACTGGCTCCGTCGCGCTCAAGCTGCCTGTGGCCCTGCCCAGCGCAGGCACCAAGCAGTTCGTCACGCTCGACAGCGCGGGCCAGTTCGCTACCGGTGTCACTGGCTTCAAAGGAGGAGACAGTGTAGCAATCGGGACTTCCGCGGGCGACGGACAGCAACCATTCGCCGTCGCAATATGCACCCAAGCAGGCGCGAGTGGACAGGGCCAGTTTGGAGTTGCTGCTGGCTACCGGGCGGGATACTCTGGTCAGTCAGATCTCGACCGGATATAATGCAAGCTAACATGCAAGCTAAGTCTAAAGGTTTTGAAAATTGATGGGAGTAGCATGAAAATGAAAGATTTTAATGTATTTTAACTATTTTAAACAAAAAAGTTTTTAAAAAAATTTGAATTTCTAGCAGTTACAACTGTTTTTCGACCGTTAGCTATATTTTGGCTAAATTGTGGTTTTGGCTTGCCTGAGCTTGGTTTTTCTTAGTTTTTATGTTGTTTTACATCAAAACCAACGTAATTATATTTAATTTATTAAATTCTAATGATATTACTTCAAATTCAAATTCAAATTCAAATGTGACTAGAAATTTTCAAGTTTGTTACTGGTGGCAGCCATTCACTTATAGTCGTTATACATACTCACCGAGTACTTGAACTATGCAAGGAACTATATTAATAAGAGTTTGTTTAGCATATTTACAATGTTTTTGAAGCATAAAACCGGTGCGGAAGCTTAGACTTCAAGTTGAGTGACTGTGTTTTACACTAGTCACTGTGACACTCAGCATACTTGCCACTCACTTGTAATCGTTATACATACTCACTGCCTACTTGAAGTATGCATGAAATTATATTAACACAAGTTTGTTCAGCATATTTACAATGTTTTTGAAGCATAAAACCGGTGCGGAAGCTTAGACTTCAGAGTGAGTGACAGTGTTTTACACTAGTCACTGTGACACTCAGCATACTTGCCACTCACTCGTAATCGTTATACATACTCACTGCCTACTTGAATTATGCATGAAATTATATTAATACTAGTTTGTTTAGCATATTTATAATGTTTTTGAAGCATAAAACCGGTGCGGAAGCTTAGATTTCAGAGTGAGTGACAGTGTTTTACACTAGCCTCACTGTGACACTGAGCATACTTGCCACTCACTTGTAATAGTTATACATACTCACTGCCTACTTGAAGTATGTATGAAATAATATTAATACTAGCTTTTTCAGCACATTTATAATGTTTTTGAAGCGTAAAACCGGTGCGGAAGCTTAGAAATTACAGTCATGCACTCAGTCATAAGCGTTGGTCAGTGGTGGCAGGAGTTACGAATATTGATATTAATCATTTGACAGGCTAAAGGTCAGACATTGAATTATCAATAAAAAGAGAAAACATTTGAAATTCTTTTTATTATATTAAGAAATAATACTAGTAAAAGCAATAATGCTTAGCTTCATTTTCGTGCCAATGAAAAATTCAAGAGTGGTGGCAGTGTCCATGACGACGGTAGCGCTTAGCAGAAGGCGTTGATTTTTTGCTACATTCTGATTCTGAATCAGATGAAGCGTAACGATCACGATCGACCCGCTTGCTTCTTTTGTGCTTCTTTGCTTTCACAGGAGAAAGAGACACTGAGCGCGACCGTGACTTGCCTGAAACATGGCTGCTAGATGTAGCGCTGAGCATCATCCTCGCCCCTTTCGCGACAGCTACCAAAACAACCATGTGTTCGTCCCGTTTGGTTAATTGCTAGCTCATGACCTTTGTATTCGTCCCGTTGAGCGGTGGCTTCTCGAAGACTCGATTGCAGAGTGGTAACTTGAGTCTGCAACGCAGCAATTTTCAGTTTCGAGTCTTCCGTCTTTGCCTGCTCCTTTTCCAGCAATACCTTCGTCTCTATCAGCTTCTCCTCGTGCTCGGTCACTTTCTCCTCTGCAGCGGCCAAGGCTTCCTCTGCGCGGGTGCCGGTCTCAACCGCCTCTTCATTCTGTGCCGCCAAGGCTTCATATTTCTAAACAAAACACAATGTGTAAGTTAAGTGCAAGCAAAACAGGAATGAAGTACTTGCTTCAGCGAAGCATGCACAGTATCAAGTCGCTTCTTTGTCTGCAAAGCAAAAAAAAAAGGAAGAAAAAATATTGTATCTGAAGCAAAGAGTTACCCTTTCGGTGTTGTAGGTTTTTTTCTTCCACTCTGCCACTTGGTCCTGCAAGGAGCTCACATGCTTCTCAAGATCCTGCCGAGCATCTGCTGCAGTTTGAAGAGCGTCACTGGCATTCTTCAGCTCTCTTTCTGCTCGCAGCTTCGCTGCACGCTCGTCGTCAAAATGCTGCAAGGTGTCTTTTACAATGCGCTGTGCCTCCTTGTCACCCGCCTCCAGCTTCGTGATTTTATCACGCAAAACTTGGTTTTCTGCTTTCAACTTGACAAGCTCTTGCATGGCATGGC
The DNA here is from genome assembly GCA_019918135.1 of Paulinella micropora. Lineage (NCBI taxonomy): Eukaryota > Cercozoa > Imbricatea > Euglyphida > Paulinellidae > Paulinella > Paulinella micropora. The sequence goes on along the minus strand of WBZZ01006880.1, from coordinate 8,102 downwards.
TGTCAGCGGCTGCGGAAGAGCTCGAACTTGCTACAGGCACGGAGACTTGAGGGGAAGTAGGTGACTTTTGGGTCTCTGTGTGTTCCTCGGAACGCTTCATAACCTTAGCAACAACTGATACGCAAGCATCCTTACATTCAGAAGACTCCAAAGTCCAAGGACGCACAGCAGCTGGGTCCTGCTCCAACCGGGCTTGAAAGGCTGGCACGACAACGTTGTGTATCCACCCTGAAACAGACGCAATCACTCTGATGTTCCCATTTTCGGACCGGTACGAAAGTACGAAATGAATATAAGAACGCGCAACGCCATTCAAAATGGTTACTTTCTTTAGAATACGCAGAACCCTAGCCAGCCATAAAGTAGTATCAGGGTTCTTCAGCACTTCACGATTGCTGGAATTCCGAATGGCAGCAGGGATGAACCACACAAAAGTGCCTGGCACGATTTGGAACCGTTCAAGTAGGCCTCCAGCAAAAAAAGCATTCTGTTTCCGTCGGCCTGCCCCTCAATGAGCTCGCAACCTTGCTCGTTTGCGAAGTTCCAACTGCGTTTAATAGTTCCACCCTCCACCTCGCGCCCAGGACGAAACCTTGCCACGTCTCCGGGGTGTGTCACGCCGAACTAACCACAAGAATAATGATAGAAAAGTGAGTCTGACTGGGAAACAAAGACAACCTTGACGACGGTTGGACCGGCAAGGTTGTAAGGACCAGCTTCCAAGGTAAAAAAACACAAACGTTCTTGAACAAGGTTGGCGACAATAGAAACAACTTTGGCTATACTTGCTTTGCGAGCATTATCATCCGCATCGCGATCGATGGTGATTCGCAAGTCGGCAGGCCAACCCACCCACTGCACGATGAATTCATCACGGACAAGACCAGGCTGAAGGACCTCGTTGGCGATGTTGGCTACAACTGCCACGTTGGCGCTCTGTATAGGCCGGGCGAAAATAGCGTTTGGAACGTTTGAAATCGACTCCATCGCAGGGTCTACCAACGCCGGACCTCAAGACAAGAAAACAAAAAGTCAATAAGTTTCAATGAAAACAGTTTGCAAGAGCGACCTGATGCCCAAGCATTGGCAGGTTGCACAGGAACACTGTCAGTGGTACTAGTAGTATCAGACATACTTGCCTTCTACTCTCGAGTTCTTGTTGTGTTTGCCAACCCCAAGGGTTCAAAAAGCGTGGGTAAAAAACACAATGGTTCACTGTGTTGCAACCGAAGTTGCAACCGTTTTTGGGCGCAACCCAAAAACGGTTGCAACTTCGGTTGCAAGGACTAATGCCGAATTTCACTTGACCGTAAATTGCGTACCAAATTTTCGTTGAGTTTGGCGTCCGGACCATATTTTTTGCACCAACCCTTTTTTGTGACCCATCCGTTTGGGGACATAATGTCTCCCACATACAGTTTGTAGCTGTTTGTCCTTTTGCTTTGTTTTTCTTGAACATATTCTCTTGTTTTATATTGCTTTCGTGTTTGCCGAACGGCAGCAGTTCACTGGCTTTATTTATTTTTTTCCCCCTTGCTTCCTTCCTGTTTGACTGACATGTCGAAAAGGCGACTCCATACTGTGGAGGAACGCCGTGCCGACAAAAAAAGGTTCGAGGACAAGGTAAATTGTATTGTTTTGTTTTCATTCTTGCCACTTTTTGCTTCGGTTTGCAGTAATTTCTTTTGAATTTGTGTTGCATCTTTAGGCAAGGGCAGCTCTGGGCTTCGTGGAACCAACGGCAGCCGTTGCATCCATATTGCCGTCTTCTGTCCAGCCTTCTTCGGCCCCCTCTCCACACCCCCAGGCCCAGTCTTCCCAAGCACCACCACGGCATGAGTCCGAATCACATTGTTTTGTTGTGCAGAGCATTCGGGGTGATGTGCAGGAGGGCATACATATATCTTTTGAGGAGGCAGAAAAAGATAAAGTTAGGTCTCCACATGATCCATCATCCACCATCTCTGTCATTGACACACTCATAGCATCGTTAGGTAGTGAGGCAGGCCAGCTTTTTGGGGAGGAGGGTAAGGAATCATGCATAAGTGAGCTTGCAAAGTGGGGTTTTGCTGTGGTATGCAGAATAGTAGAGGATATTCAAGGCTTACCTAACGTCACCCCTCACACAGTTCCACCTCATGTGCGCGCTTTGCTAGGAGAGGTGCAGCAGTTGTTTGAGTTAGGTAGCATTTCAGAGAAATGGCTTGGTTTGAAGGAGGGGGGGCGGGTTTTGAATTCATTCATAGGCATGTCTTTTGCAAACACACCTACCGACCATGATCCTATAGCGTTAGAATTAGGAATGGATGCATATGGGATAGAATATCATTTATCGAAATATCATCCTTCTCATGATAAACACATTCGGTCTGGCACGAGTTACGTGGAGCGAGTCACGGTCTCCAAGGTGTACGACGAGTACGCCTCTTTTGCAGTCTACTACAAACAAATCTTACCTGTACTTCCTCCTTTCCCTTCTTCTTCTTCTTCTTCTTCTTCTTCTTCTTCTTCCCCCCCCCCCCCCCCCGTTCTCTTGCTCTCTCTTTCTCTTCTCAACATACATACATAATTGTTATTATTGTTATTATTATTATTATTATTATTATTATTATTATTATTATTATTATTATTATTATTATTATTATTATTAGGCGCATGTGCAGATTTGCATCAGCCATTGACAGAGAAGCACTATTATTATTATTATTATTATTATTATTATTATTATTCCCAGTGGTCAAGTTCTACATCTGGGCCCTGTCGCCAGTTCGATTCCCGTCGGTGCCACCAGTATTTTCATTGAACATACCGGTCTATTTCTGGACCAGTATTTTCATTGAACATACCGGCCCGTCTGGAAGTGTTGGAACTGCCCTTGCGGGGGTGTCATTAGAGCTTATCGTCAATTCTTCGTACTCCCCTCACGGGTGAGACGATGGAGGCGCATGTGCAGAAATGCATCAGCCATTGACAGAGAAGCACTATTATTATTATTATTATTATTATTATTATTATTATTATTATTATTATTATTTAGGGAGTACATAGGCCATCGGTCCTTTCCATGGGCTGATTGGTATAAGCTCCTAGAGTAATGTTCTATGCCGTCACTTCCTTTATTCCACCGATTGGTGTGGAGACTTTCCTTATGGAATGGAGGACTGGATGCACATGGCCTTTTGGCTCAGCAATTGGCAGGAGATACACGAGATACACTATTATTATTATTATTATTATTATTGTTTTCTTGCAGGCTATTGCTCACGCCATCAGGAGTGGGGAGGGCTACGATCATCAGCAGAAGCGCAAGCTGAAGAGATCGCAGGCGCAGTTGGAGATTGCCTTCGAGGCAGGGGATGCGGATGTCTACAAGTGCAACAACTGCAATCCCCCTACCTACCACGTCAGGAAGGCCAGCTATCAACATGTGTGCAATGACGGTGCAAGCGTCAAGCTCTCCAGATCCAGCTCCCGTCCCCCTGTCAGTTTTCAGGTGAGTCCCAACATCGAGCAACAACCCAAGCGGCTGCAGAAAAATTTAGCGATTTTGGAGCAGGAAGAGCAAACGAAGGCAGCGTTGTTCGAGTTTCAACTGCGATGGGGGTCTTTTGTGCAGAGGTTAGCGGCTGAGTCCTTGTCATGCAATCTTCAGTGCTGCCCCCCCCCCCCCGGGTCAAGAGAAAGCCTTGTACGTGGCTGACTGACCCAACAATTTTTAGCTACAATTTCATGCCATGTTTAATTTTTTTTCCTTAACTTGTTAACAAACATGGCATGACGTTGCAGCTTCAACTCTTCGTTCGGACTCTAGTTTATTTTTTACATTTGATAATAATAGGGTACCGGCCTGCCGCAACCCAAGTCAGCTGCGGGCCAGAATGACTATCGCCGATCTCCGTGCTTTTTGGGCGCGCCAAATTGGACAATTCTTACTCCGCCCTCATTCCAAGGTTGCACAATTGATTCACCCACCCCTTCGTCCCGAGTGGACTCGTTTACATAATCAACATTGGATAGTAGACAGGGCAACCAAGGTTTGGGCACACTGCTTTCAATGCAGAGACTATAAAAACCAAACTGCTAGATTAGCGGAACTTCAACAACTCGATGGAGTGAGAGAGCTGAGTGCTGAAGAGAGGAAAGAAAAAGAAAAAGTCGAAAAGATAATTCAAAATTCGGATCATCATTTTAAGGCAAAAGAAAACGCGAAATTTTTTGACGATGACTTAGAGATAGTTAAAAATGACACTCAAACGGTTGTCATGGTTGCTGATTTTTCACGCATGAGTGTGGGGGGTGGAAAAGCAGAAGATATAAACGATCACATAGCTGTTCTTTTGTCTGGTGACGGACTTGGTGGTATAAAAAAAGAATACGTTGACACACTACCTCATAAAGATGAAGAAGGAAAGAACGACTACTTCTTTTACCTGCAATGGTTGCATGATATTATGGAACGTGTAATTAAGCCACGTGGGTATACTAAAGTAATAAAATGGTCCGATGGTGGCCGGAAACATTACAAACAAAGATATTCGCTGGCAGAGGCTAGTCTTGTTAGGACTAAGCATCCTTGGCTGGAATACTTTGCTTGGAATTTCTGGGCATCTAATCACGGAAAAAGCCCTTGCGATTCCCATGCGGGAAAAATCGCTCAAATGGTTGCATATTCTGCATTTCATGACGACTGGATTTGGGAAACTGCCAAAGACTTGGGGAGATTGATTGAATCAAAACTCAGCAACTCCAAGGCATTGTATTTCCAAACTCCAATTTGTCAAGATGAGAAATACCGTCATAAAGTGAAAGGTATTCATGATCTGAAGAAATATCACCACTTTGAAAGCACAACTACCCCAGGTCTTGTGAAAATCAAAACCTTTCGAGATCAACCATCATTTGATTTCCGATTCCAGGTTGATCGAAAACTTCTTACCCCACAACAGCTACTGCTTCATACCAGAGGAAGTAGATCGTTTGACTGGTGGCCTCCAGAGCTAGGCCTACCTCCAGAAGCTCCTAGAGCATTTCCTCAACAAGCGCCAGCGCGCCGAGGCAGGCCTCGACAAGAACGTAGACGAGTGTACAGATAAAGTAATAAACTGATTTTAACTTAAAACATTTCAAGTCTAATTTGAATTTGAATTTTATTAACATTATTTGAATATATAGTTTTATTAATATATTTCATGTATACTTCAAGTAGGCAGTGAGTATGTATAACGATTACGAGTGAGTGGCAAGTATGCTGAGTGTCACAGTGACTAGTGTAAAACACTGTCACTCACTCTGAAGTCTAAGCTTCCGCACCGGTTTTATGCTTCAAAAACATTGTAAATATGCTGAACAAACTTGTGTTAATATAATTTCATGCATACTTCAAGTAGGCAGTGAGTATGTATAACGATTACAAGTGAGTGGCAAGTATGCTGAGTGTCACAGTGACTAGTGTAAAACACAGTCACTCAACTTGAAGTCTAAGCTTCCGCACCGGTTTTATGCTTCAAAAACATTGTAAATATGCTGAACAAACTCTTATTAATATAGTTCCTTGCATAGTTCAAGTACTCGGTGAGTATGTATAACGACTATAAGTGAATGGCTGCCACCAGTAACAAACTTGAAAATTTCTAGTCACATTTGAATTTGAATTTGAATTTGAAGTAATATCATTAGAATTTAATAAATTAAATATAATTACGTTGGTTTTGATGTAAAACAACATAAAAACTAAGAAAAACCAAGCTCAGGCAAGCCAAAACCACAATTTAGCCAAAATATAGCTAACGGTCGAAAAACAGTTGTAACGGCTAGAAATTCAAATTTTTAAAAAACTGTTTTGTTTAAAATAGTTAAAATACATTAAAATCTTTCATTTTCATGCTACTCCCATCAATTTTCAAAACCTTTAGACTTAGCTTGCATGTTAGCTTGCATATATCCGGTCTCGCCGTCGCGATCGGTGCCTACTCCACGGAGAGCACACAAGGCAATTCATCAGTCTCTGTCGGTGCCTATGCTAGTACGCTCGGCGTACGGTCGGTTGGGATCGGCAGTACGGCTATCACGGATGCTGCCGCCCAGGAATCGGTCGCAATAGGCTACAGAGCAAAAGCAGCGACATCCCGCTCGATTGTACTGAACGCCACGGGCGCTGAATTAGTGTCCGCTAGCACCGATGCTGCTTACATCAAGCCGTTGAGATCGGGCGTCGATTCTACTGCCAGCGAGAAGGCGACACAGTGGAGCACGACAGGCGAACTCACCGCCTCTAAATTTACACTCCCGCTTTCGCTGCCCGCCAGCACGTCACTCGTTTCCCTGACGAGCGCGGGCCAGGTAGGTGCGTCTGCGCTCAAGGTACCGGCGTCACTGCCTGGCAGCACGTCACTGTTGACACTCGATTCCGGTGGCCAGCTCGCGACAGGAGCTGCTAGCTTGCTGTCACTCAGCGGGGCTGGAGGTACCAGCACGCTTTCCGCTCCAGCCTCTGGCTCCTCTGCACTCAAGCTGCCGACAGCCCTGCCGGGCAGCACGTCGCTAGTGACACTCGACTCTGGTGGCCAGCTAGCGACAGGGGCTGCCAGCTCACTGTCACTCAGCGGGGCGGGTGGCACCAGCACACTTGCAGCTCCAGCCTCTGGCTCTTCTGCACTCAAGCTGCCTACCGCCCTGCCTGGTAGTGCTTCGCTAGTGACACTCGACTCCAGCGGCCAGCTCGCGACAGGGGCTGCTAGCTCACTGTCACTCAGCGGGGCGGGAGGCACTAGCACCCTTTCCGCTCCGGCGTCCGGCACCTCTGCACTCAAGCTGCCGACCGCACTGCCAAGCAGTACTAGCTTGGTGTCGCTGGGCTCCGACAGCGCGCTGTTGTACGGGGACCAGGCCATCTCTCATGGTCTGAGCCTTGTAGCCACTTCGTACGTGAAGAAGCCCGACAGCATGACGAGTAACAGCTGGAACGGCCTGGTCGCGAGTGCGTCTACTTCCGGGAACGGCAATGCGTACGACGGCTTCAATACGGGATCGAACTTTTCTTGGCAGAGCAACACCAGTACCTACAATGCCACGAGCGGCGCCTACACTTCCAGTTCCAGCAAGACGTTTTCGGGCGTAGTGTACCCCGGAGAGTGGCTCCAGCTAGATTTTGGCGCTGGGGTCGTCCTGCAACAGTACTACCTGCAAGCCCAGTCCAGCGGTCTGGATAAATCACCAAAGACATGGCAGGTGGGCACGTCGTTAGACGGCACTACCTGGACGCTGTGGCACACTGGCTCGTACACCTTTATCGATGGCAGTTCCATCACTCTCGCGCCGACCGACACTGCCAGGGCCGCCAGGTACGTGGCCATCGTGGTTGCTACTATCAAGGCAGGAGGGAGTTCTAGCTGGTGCGGAATCAACCACTTTGGCTTTGACTACACGTCGTGCCCCGCGATCAAGAACATAGCGGCGCCGCTCGTCAGCACTGACGCTGCCAACAAGGCCTACGCGGACCTGCTAAGTGCTTCTGCGCTGAAGCTGCCAGTGTCTCTGCCCTCTGCCGGACAGACGGCCCTGGTCACGCTGGACAGCAGCGGCAACTCGGGCACTGGCGCCGCGACCTCGTTAACGCCGTACTCGTTCCCTGTCTGGAGCAACGCCTCGTCTAACAGCGCCACGTGGTCGTTGACAGCCTATGCTTATGAAACAGGTTATGGCGATACTTGGCAGCCGTGGAGAATGTTTGACAATATTACCACAGGCGACACTGGCTTTTTAGGCAAGATATTTTACAACAGCAGCGGAGTCTACACTGCATCGCTCGTCACTGGTCTCGGTTACACTGTGCAGTCAACTAACGGGGTACAGGGAGATTGGTTTCAGCTGCGTCTCGTGGACGGGACTAGCATGCGCCTGAAGGACTTTGACTGGTATCCGCGCCTGGCCGAGGTCAACCAGTGGTCTACTTGGCCCCGGCGGATAGCGGTGTTCGGCTCTAACGAAGCGTCCGCTACTCCCAGTAGCTGGACAGAGCTGTACCGCTCCGGCAGCGACATGCCTACTTGGCTAGTCTCCGAGCTTTACAGGACTTTTACTCTTACTAGCCAGGGCTACTACAA
>WBZZ01006879.1:87500-137606 GCA_019918135.1 Paulinella micropora | reverse complement strand
TACTTCAACTGGATTCGAGAAGCCGAGAGGACTCCAAAAGCTTGGGGCAAGGGAATCATCGTCAATATCCCCAAGGGTGGGAATCCTACGGATCCTGACAACTGGAGGGATATCTCGATTATTAGTTGCCTTGGTAAGCTGTATCTGTCCTTATTAGCTACTCGTCTAACGCTCTTCGTGGATGGCCCGGATAAGCTACGTCCAGAGCAGGGAGGCTTCCGCCCGGGGCGTCGCACTACGGATCAGGTCTTTACCCTTTGGCAGAGGTTGAAGGGGCGTCAGCAGCAGAAGCGGGAGTCGTATGTCCTGTTCGTCGATCTACGCAAGGCTTTCCCGTCTGTTTGGAGAGATGGCCTATTTGAGAGGCTCTGGAAGCTGGGTGTAAGGGGCAAGTTCTGGCGCACGCTATGCAGGTGCTACGAGCAGACTTCGTCGCAAGTGCTAGTTGATGGAGCACTCACCCCCGAAGTACTGGAGGATGTAGGCGTCCAACAGGGGTCCCCTCTCTCTCCCACACTCTTCAACGTCTTTATGGATGAGCTGTGTGATCGGCTGGCGAGTGCCCTCAAGATCACGGATGTGAAGCGGCTGAACGACATCAAGGCACTTCTATACGCGGACGACGTGGCCCTCATCGCTCACAGTCGCACCGAGCTCCAGAAGATGGTCAATGTTGTGGCCAAGTTCGCGGAAGATTACCGGCTGGAAGTCAACTTGAAGCCCGGCAAGACGGAAATCATGCCCATTTACACGTCGAGCAAGGCGAAACGACCAAGTATCAGGGAGCGAGGTGAGCCCGTGGTGTGGTTTCGCGGCCAGAAGCTTTGTGTCACCAGTCAGTACAAGTACCTGGGAGTGGTTATCACCGACGACCTGAAGTGGAAGGAGCAGGCCCTGCGGCTACGCGTGTCACTGAAGTCGCCACCGCAGGTTGGTACTCTTTGTGGTGTGCAGGTGAGATACAAGCTAGGTATCGTCTCATGTGCTGGAATCAACTTGTGGGGGCCAAGCTGAAGTACGCCTTCGATGTCTGGCGTGCCCCCGTATCGCAGCTCACCAAGCTGGAGGCAGCAATGCTGCGCCCCATGAGGATGATTCTCGGCATCAGCCCTAAGACAAGCAAGTGGATTACACTCTTTCTGGCGCGCTCTTTGAGTGCGGAGCGTTTGCGGCGGGTGGCGCAACTGAAGTTCTATGGACGGCCGCGTGTTCTACCGGAGAACGATTTCCTGTCATCGCATCTCAAGTCAAATCCGACTGGACTGCGGAGGCCGAAGGCGCTATCAGGGACTCAATGGATCTACAACAAGGGCTTCAGGAGCTCCTAAATAGCTCAGAGAAGGACCTCGAGGGTTGGTGTTCGACTGTGGACAAGTGGGCCCTTCAGCAGGACGTCAGGATGGTGCAGCAACTGATGTGGGACAAGCGAGAGGCAGGCAGCGATCTTACTGATGGCCTGCGAGTCATCCTAAGACAAGTCTTTGGAACTAAGGAGTTCCCAAGATGGCTAGCCCTTGATGATGCGCATTATAATCTGCTTCGGAGAAGGTTGCTCAGCTGCTACAACCGCCTTCGGTTGTACCGCAGCAAGTTGGTCAGTGGCATGTCCCCTCGCTGCTTCTGTTGTCATGATGATGTCAATGAGTCCCTTGCGCACTTGTTATGGGATTGCCCCATGCATGAGGGGAGACGTAAACAGCTGTTGCTGAGTATGCAAAGGCTCGGTGGCATGGCTGTGGGGGGTGCTGAGGGGGATGGAGGGAGTGAGGAGGGTGGTGAGGTCGTAGGCGGTGAGGTTGTGGTGGAGGATGTGTTGCTTGGGCGGGAGCGGGAGGGCTCTGTGCGGCAGGGTTGGGATGATATGTCGCCTGTGGATCAATCACGATTGTTTTGTAAGCTTTTTCAGGGGAAGTCGCGCTTCCGCAGTAACTTTAGGCTTGCTGCGTTGTTAGGGGTTACAGCGTTGCGTCCCCCTCCAAAGTTGGATGTGTTGTTTGGATCATATGTGTCTGAGTGTTGGTCTGCTAGGGAGGGTAAAAGGGAGGAGCTTGGGGTGGAGGATGGGGGCGAGGAGGTGATTGACCTCACTGAGGTTCCATCAGCTTCTGTCCCACCCTCTCCCCCAAGTGACGTTGATGTTGCGCGGCGCGGCCGTCCGCGCAGTGTGGACGTCCTGGCTAGAGAGAGGGGTTCGGGAGCGCAGCGTAGTGTCTCCGAGTTCTTCTCTTCAGCTAACACCCTCGCATCTAGCTCTTCATGCACTTCACAGCCCCTATCTGCCCCTGCTGTTGCTGTTGCTGCTATGTCTGTTTGGTGTTCTGACAATGCGTTGGGATCGGCTGACCCCGGTGACCCAATGGAGGCACATGTCCAGGATCTGGATCTGATGCTATAGTCTGAGGAAGCCTATTATTATTATTATTATTATTATTATTATGCAGGGGTACACAGTATGGCACCCCACGGGAAGAGGAGGTGGTTGGGCCTCTTCCCACTGGTTTCGAGGCTATGTCGTTGTGTTGGCTCCGAGGATATGTTGTTGTGGTTCCGAGGCTATGTAGTTGCGTTGGTTCCGAGGCTCTGTTGTTGTGTGGATTCCGAGGCTATGTCGATGTGGGTTCCGAGGCTATGTTGTTGTGTTGGTTCCGAGGCCATGTCGTTGTGTTGTTTTTTATAAGACATACACCACGTGGGATCAAAGGGGTATTTACATTCCGCGATCTAGGGGTGGTGACGGGTTTCGAGGCGTCCCAGATACTTACCACAAAACGTCCTCATGCGCTGGCAGACCGCATGAAATGTCTGCTACCCCTGTGAGTACCTCCATGCGGGACCTACCCAGTCTCGTGGAGCTCTCACGCGGGGAAGATCAATCATTTGCAGTAGATTTCCTGCAAGGTGCCCGACACTGTGCGGGTAGTAGGGACTTCCTTTTGGGGCCTTCTATGCAGGATGGTTAGAGTCACTCTTCCCTCCCCAACATACTCACTGTAGTCCCTGTTGGGTCGAGGGATGGAGGCGCATGGCCCTCGGGCTCAGCCATGACAGATCAATATATTATTATTATTATTATTATTATTATTATTATTATTATTATTATTATGGACACCGTGATAGCCCAGTGGTCAAGTTCTACCATCTGGGCCTGTCGCCAGTTCGATTCCCGTCGGTGCCACCAGTATTTTCATTGAACATATCGGTCTATTTCTGGACCAGTATTTTCATTGAACATACCGGCCCGTCTGGAAGTGTTGGAACTGCCCTTGCGGGGGTGTCATTAGAGCTTATCGTCAATTCTTCGTACTCCCCTCACGGGTGAGACGATGGAGGCGCATGTGCAGAAATGCATCAGCCATTGACAGAGAAGCACTATTATTATTATTATTATTATTATTATTATTATTATTATTATTATTATTATTATTATTATTATTATTAGGGAGTACATAGGCCATCGGTCCTTTCCATGGGCTGATTGGTATAAAGCTCCTAGAGTAATGTTCTATGCCGTCACTTCCTTTATTCCACCGATTGGTGTGGAGACTTTCCTTATGGAATGGAGGACTGGATGCACATGGCCTTTCGGCTCAGCAATTGGCAGGAGATACACTATTATTATTATTATTATTATTATTATTATTATTATTATTATTATTATTATTATTATTATTATTATTATTATTATTATTAGGGAGTACATAGGCCATCGGTCCCTTTCCATGGGCTGATTGGTATAAAGCTCCTAGAGTAATGTTCTATGCCGTCACTTCCTTTATTCCACCGATTGGTGTGGAGACTTTCCTTATGGAATGGAGGACTGGATGCACATGGCCTTTTGGCTCAGCAATTGGCAGACGATACATACATATTATTATTATTATTATTATTATTATTATTATTATTGGACTGCGGAATAACCTCGGCTTAGTGCAGTCTTGCCCTCAGGAGCTCCATCGGTGGCCCCGATCATCAGGCGAGAGACTGACACGGGGGGGTGGAGGACCTCGAACAAGGGTATTGGAGGCTTATGTCCGTTGAGGATATGCCATTAGCTGCATCAGTACGCCTCAGATATAGTAAATCTGCCTTGGAGTGTTGACTGCGACATATTTGAGGGAAATCCCGATGAAAAAACCTAGTCACACTTGCTAAACAGAGTTCCAGTCCAATGGCCTCAAGGCGTTAAACTGTGACGCCAACTCATAACCCTTTGGTGGTAGATGCTGGGGAGGAGGGTCGTTGCGCGCGTAAAAGATCTTAAACTCCGCATATGCTGGTTGATAGCCCAGGACCCAGCAGACACCAGATTATTATGGGTGGGGTTTCGATGCAGCTCTAGCAACCGCGCTTGGTGTATGCACTTGCACATTCGGTGACGTCTTGCAAGAGGTTGCTGGGACTGCGGAATAACCTCGGCTTAGTGCAGTCTTGCTCTCAGGAGCTCCATCGGTGGCCCCGATCATCAGGCGAGAGACTGACACGGGGGGGTGGAGGACCTCGAACAAGGGTATTGGAGGCTTATGTCCGTTGAGGATATGCCATTAGCTGCATCAGTACGCCTCAGATATAGTATTATTATTATTATTATTATTATTATTATTATTATTATTATTATTATTATTATTATTATTATTATTATTGACACCGCGATAGCCCAGTGGTCAAGTTCTACCATCTGGGCCCTGTCGCCAGTTCGATTCCCGTTGGCGCCACCAGTATTTTCATTGAACATACCGATCCGTCTGGACCAGTATTTTCATTGAACATACCGGTCCGTCTGGAAGTGTTGGAACTGCGGAGGTCATTACAGCCTATCGTCAATTCTTCGTACTCCCCTCACGGGTGAGACGATGGAGGCGCATGTGCAGAAATGCATCAGCCATTGACAGAGAAGCACTATTATTATTATTATCATTATTATTATTATTATTATTATTATTATTATTATTATTATTATTATTATTATTATTATTATTATTATTATTATTATTATTATTATTATTATGGAGGGGTGCACAGTATGGCACCCCACGGGAAGAGGAGGTGGTTGGGCCTCTTCCCACTGGTTTCGAGGCTATGTCGTTGTGTTGGCTCCGAGGATATGTTGTTGTGTTGGTTCCGAGGCTCTGTTGTTGTGTTGGTTCCGAGGCTCTGTTGTTGTGTGGGTTCCGAGGCTATGTCGATGTGGGTTCCGAGGCTATGTTGTTGTGTTGGTTCCGAGGCCATGTCGTTGTGTTGTTTTTTATAAGACATACACCACGTGGGATCAAAGGGGTATTTACATTCCGAGATCTAGGGGTGGTGACGGGTTTCGAGGCGTCCCAGACACTTACCACAAAACGTCCTCATGCGCTGGCAGACCGCATGAAATGTCTGCTATCCCTGTGAGTACCTCCATGCGGGACCTACCCAGTCTCGTGGAGCTCTCACGCGGGGAAGATCAATCATTTGTAGTTGATTTCCTGCAAGGTACCCGACACTGTGCGGGTAGTAGGGACTTCCTTTTGGGGCCTTCTATGCAGGATGGTTAGAGTCACTCTTCCCTCCCCAACATACTCACTGTAGTCCCTGTTGGGTCGAGGGATGGAGGCGCATGGCCCTCGGGCTCAGCCATGACAGATCAATATATTATTATTATTATTATTATTATTATTATTATTATTATTATTATTATTATTATTATTATTATTATTATTATTATTATTATGATTATTATTACGTATGTATGTATGAATGTATGTATGAATGTATGTATGTATGTATGTATGTATGTATGCATGTATGTATGTATGTATGTATGATAGAACTGCCTCAAAACGCCATCATAACAATTTGACAGAAAACTGGGTCCTGGGCTACCAACCAGCATAGCAGAGTTAAAGATCTTTTATGAGGCCTCAACGATCATCCTCCCCAGCATAGTTGGATTGGCATCACAGTTTAACGCCGTAAGGCCATTGCGCTGAATAATAATAATAATAATAATAATAATAATAATAATAATAATAATAATAATAATAGTGCTTCTCTGTCAATGGCTGATGCATTTCTGCACATGCGCCTCCATCGTCTCACCCGTGAGGGGAGTACGAAGAATTGACGATAGGCTCTAATGACACCCCCGCAAGGACATTTCCAACACTTCCAGACGGACCGGTATGTTCAATGAAAACACTGGTCCAGATGGATCGGTATGTTCAATGAAAATACTGGTGGCACCGACGGGAATCGAACTGGCGACAGGGCCAAAATGGTAGAACTTGACCACTGGGCTATCACGGTGTCTATAATAAGAATAATAATAATAATAATAGGCTTCCTCAGACTATAGCATCAGATCCAGATCCTGGACATGTGCCTCCATTAATAATAATAATAATAATAATAATAATAATAATAATAATAATAATAATAATAATAATAATAATAATAATAATAATAATAATAATAGTGCTTCTCTGTCAATGGCTGATGCATTTCTGCACATGCGCCTCCATCGTCTCACCCGTGAGGGGAGTACGAAGAATTGACGATAGGCTGTAATGACACCCCCGCAAGGACAGTTCCAACACTTCCAGACAGACCGGTATGTTCAATGAAAATACTGGTCCAGACGGACCGGTATGTTCAATGAAAATACTGGTGGCACCGACGGGAATCGAACTGGCGACAGGGCCCAGATGGCAGAACTTGACCACTGGGCTATCACGGTGTCAATAATAATAATAATAATAATAATAATAATAATAATAATAATAATAATAATAATAATAATAATAATAGTGCTTCTCTGTCAATGGCTGATGCAAATCTGCACATGCGCCTCCATCGTCTCACCCGTGAGGGGAGTACGAAGAATTGACGATAGGCTCTAATGACACCCCCGCAAGGGCAGTTCCAACACTTCCAGACGGACCGGTATGTTCAATGAAAATACTGGTGGCACCGACGGGAATCGAACTGGCGACAGGGCCCAGATGGTAGAACTTGACCACTGGGCTATCACGGTGTCAATAATAATAATAATAATAATAATAATAATAATAATAATAATAATAATAATAATAATAATAGTGTATCTCCTGCCAATTGCTGAGCCAAAAGGGCATGTGCATCCAGTCCTCCATTCCATAAGGAAAGTCTCCACACCAATCGGTGGAATAAAGGAAGTGACGGCATAGAACATTACTCTAGGAGCTTTATACCAATCAGCCCATGGAAAGGACCGATGGCCTATGTACTCCCTAATAATAATAATAATAATAATAATAATAATAATAATAATAATAATAGTGCTTCTCTGTCAATGGCTGATGCATTTCTGCACATGCGCCTCCATCGTCTCACCCGTGAGGGGAGTACGAAGAATTGACGATAAGCTCTAATGACACCCCCGCAAGGGCAGTTCCAACACTTCCAGACGGGCCGGTATGTTCAATGAAAATACTGGTCCAGAAATAGACCGGTATGTTCAATGAAAATACTGGTGGCACCGACGGGAATCGAACTGGCGACAGGGCCCAATAATAATAATAATAATAATAATAATAATAATAATAGTGCTTCTCTGTCAATGGCTGATGCATTTCTGCACATGCGCCTCCATCGTCTCACCCGTGAGGGGAGTACGAAGAATTGACGATAAGCTCTAATGACACCCCCGCAAGGGCAGTTCCAACACTTCCAGACGGGCCGGTATGTTCAATGAAAATACTGGTCCAGAAATAGACCGGTATGTTCAATGAAAATACTGGTGGCACCGACGGGAATCGAACTGGCGACAGGGCCCAGATGGTAGAACTTGACCACTGGGCTATCACGGTGTCCAATAATAATAATAATAATAATAATAATAATAATAATAATAGACGTATCAGTCAATTGTCCTTTGATCCTGTCGGACATGTGCCTCCATTGGTAGCACGGGGCCGTTCGGTGATGCGGCTCGGCTCCAAAGACTCGATTGGCGGTGCAATGTGCAAATGAGCGTGCTGTGCATGTGCAAGTGGGTGCAAGGAGTGAGAGGAGTTATCTGCCGAGAAGAAGTCCGCGACGCTGCGCTGGCCTCCACCTACAACAGATCTAGCCAGACATTCTACCTGACTAGGCCTTCCCCTCCTTCTACCCACCTCCTGAACGACCGTGAGGTCGATCACCTCCTCCTCCTCCTCCGCCCCCTCTGCCTCCCTGATCTGCGCCTCCAACTCCTCCCACTCCTTCCAGATGGTGGCAACAAACCTTCCTAACTCCTCCTCCACCTCTTCTGGGACAGGGATAAACAAAACGCCGAGCATCGCCGCCATCTTTTCATCCTCCCCCTTCAGCCATTCCTCTTTGAAGAGCCTCATCTCCTCCTCCGCCTCCCGCAGTTCCCTGTGATAAAGCCCTCCTCGATTCAGCATGAGGGGCTGCCGGGCTTGCGCCTCATCGATAAACTTAAACAGTGCCTCACGAGAGCTCGCAAACGTTGGGCAATGCAGCAGGAAGTGACGTAACGACTCGTTAACCTCAGTGCCACACAAGGCGAAACAGCTTGAGCAGTCCGGTCCGTCTGGCCAATAACTTTGATAACCTTGATAATTTTTCTGATAATTCTGATAATGAGAGTATAAGGCGAGACAGTAATGACTGGATAGAATATTATATGGATAAACAAGAAAGCATAGTAAATAGACATAAAATAACAGTAAGTAATCAAATAGAGTTGATGAATGAAAAAATAAAAGAGATGACAAAAAAGAGAGAAGAGCTTGAAGAGAGAGTGGATGCGATAGAAGAAAGATTAGCAGAGATAGAAGAAGAGAAGCAAAAAAAAGAAAAATAATGATAAAATGAAAAGAAAGAGAAAGGAGAAGAAGAAAGAAGAAAGAAAGAGGAGAGGTTGTTGGATAGTTGGTTGCTAGCTAGGAAGCAACCATTGAGTTTGAGAGAGGAGGAGCAGGCGAGGAAGTTAATATGTAATGGAGATAGCTTTGATATGGTTTTGGATAAATATAATAAATACAGAAATAGGGTTGAGGGGTAAAATAGCTGAATATAAAGTCCTGGGCACGACATCAAACTACCCCTACATAAACACATATTGTCCCACTGTGTGTTTATGTAGGTGATGCCTCCCAAGAAGAAGAAGGAAGAAAAAGCAGAAACTCCTATTAAGGTAATTTTCTTTCTCTATCTTGTCGTTTGTTTCTTATGTGTATGTGTGTGATTGTAGGAGCGAGCTCTTGCTCCACCTATGTAGAAGTTGAAGGAGGCATTCGTTCTTTGAATCTTGCTGGTAAAAAAGCTAAGAAGGGAAGCAGAAAGGGTGTAAAAAAATCACCTCAGAAAATCGCATTGCAGGGAACTGTATATGTTGTTTTCAAAACTGCAGACCCTCTGTCGCCTTACATTTGTGCTGACAAACCTGGAATCGATGTTAAAGATGTTAAGGTTCATGAAGCAAAGTTGCTTACTTATGCACATCCTACAACTAAGCGCAATTACGCTGTTACTTTGTCATCTGATGGCTCATACGAAGTATTTCTATCGTGGGAGAATGCAGTAGCAATTTCCAAAAAGCAAGGAAAAAATTGAAAGCAATATTAGATGCAACATGGGTTGGCGAGGAAAATCTTGCTGCCTTCTTCAAGGCTGAAGAAGTAGAAGGAGAGGAAGGAGACGAGGAAGGAGATGAGGAAGATGAGTAAGAAAAATTTAAAAAATCTTTAGTAATTTTTTATTTTTAAACTAGTTAATTTAGTCTCCGGTTACATTATCAATAAACTATAAATCCATTATTTCTTTTTTCTTTCTAATCCGGTCACTACTACGGATATTTTCCGGTTTTATATCCAATGACTTTAATAAGTGGCCTGTCTTCTTTTCCTTAGTTGCTTCTTTAACTTTGTCGGCTAGTTGAGGTTTAACTTCTTCCGGTTCTTGTTCGTTCACTTTGGACTTTAATAATTGTTGAGGACTGACTAGTTCATTTTCACCAAGTATCAACTTAAAACCTTTCCGGCCTTTTACTGTATATACTTTCTTTGAGTATTGAACATCTCCTTTACTAAAAACCGTTCTTTCTAGTTCTTTTCTAACTGTTGAACCCTTAGGAAATTTATTAATAAGACCAGCCCTGTATATTTCTTGATTGTTTTTCTTTTTACCTTCATAGACTTCCATAGGTGTAGCCTTAATTGCATTATGGTATGTATTATTATAATTATTAACAATTTCATTAATGTAAGGAACCCAAACAAAATCGTCATTAACTTCCCACATAAAATTTAAATCATTTCTTATTGTTCTAATAAATCTATCTACTATGCCCATAGTTCGGTGGTCGCCAACTTCGTTAGTTGTATGTTGAATTCCATTCTCTTTGAAGTATTCTGCGACTTGCCCTTTATATTCACTGCCGTTGTCTGACGTAATCCTTTTAGGTTTCGGCATTTTCTTTAATCCTCCCAATACTTCGCCAGTTGATTTATTTTTTATCGGTTCAATCCAACCACGACGAGAATAAACATCAATCATTACTAAACCAAAGTTGTAGTTTTTGTTTCCTTTCTTAGTAGCTATTTTAGACATATCCATTAAGTCAATCAACACTTGGCTTAACGGTTCAGGTTCAGGGGCTAGTATAGTATTCCATTTTTTAGGTGCTTTTGATTGATGGTGAATTTCAGAAGCCTCTTCAATTTTCTGTTTTTCAAGTTCTTCCTTATCTTGCGGAGACTCCGCCTCCGTTTCAGTATTTTGTGGATTGCTGTGTTTATGACCCATTGCTATATCGCCTACTGCGATAGCTGTATGCGACTAAAATAGGAAGGTAGTTTATCACAATATATAAAAGAGTAAATAATAAGTCGTGCATAAAGTTATATATTGAAAGATTTTTAAAAAGTTTCAAAATTTAAGAAACATTTTTGAAACATCATTACTTTCTTTTTTTGGTTTATCGGGTTGTTGATTATAAACATTGACGCTAACACGGCTAGTCTTCTTCCCTCCTTTCTTAGGCTTAGGCTCTTCCTCTTCCTCACTTTCGCTCTCACTCTCGCTCTCCTCTTCCACTTTCTTTTTTACCACTTTCTTCGCCTTCTTCTGTTTGGCTTTAAGTTTCATACCCGCAACCCGTTGGGCGACGATATCAACAAAGTCGTGTTCAACCTCTTCATCGCTTTCACTGCTTTCCTCACTTATCTCACCGTCTCTACCATCAATCATATCCTTCGCCAACTGTTTCTTAGTAATGTGGTCCATCCTTTCGTCATTGGTCATTTCTTTCACATTCTTAGCCTCTTCCTCAGCAAGTAGTTCCCTCGCCCTTTCAATCTTTCTCTGCTTAGCCTGATTCTTCTTTGCCTCCCAACCCTTTTCAAGGTTCTTCATAGCGACCTCACTATTACCTCTCGGCATTTTATGACTTGTTTATATTAATATACAAAATAATATTATTTAGTTTTTATTAATAAACAATTTTTTAACAAATATAATATGAGTTTCAAATCGCTCTTAGGCTTGTCTGAAATTGCGGTGGACTCACTGGACATAAAAAATTTAGACCTTACCAACACTAATATTATCGGCTTAAACACAGATAGGGTGCCAGAAGATGCTGACCCCGTAAATCTTTATTACACTGACGGCCGATTTGATACACGACTGGCTACCAAATCAACAACAGACATTAAAGAAGGAAAAAATTTATACTACACAGAGCAACGAGTTAGGGATAACGACGAAGTCAAAGCCTCAACTCAACACCGCTCTAATACTTCTAATCCGCACCAAACTAGTTTATACAATTTGATTGACACAAACATATTTGCACAAGCAAGCGGACAATACTTAACTTACAACGATGTAGAAGGCAAATGGAAGAATACAGCCCTCGGTTCAATTGATACACTTTCAGATGTAGTCATTACAGCACCAGTGGCAATCAATAGTTATCTAACATATAATTCAATAAACTGGGTAAATAAAACATTTCCGATAAATGTGGATGAAACAGGCAACATTAGTATGGGAAGGAGGAATATAACAGGAGTTAATTTACTAAATGACAAAGGTGTTGATGAATGGATATTTGAGCATAATGATAATAATAATAAAGTGTCAGCGAGTGGAAGTATAGATAGCCACAGCGATGTGACAATAACAGGCTTCCCAGCAGATAACCAACTGATTATGTATAGCACGGGGCAATGGAGAAACACCACACCGCCCTTTCCTAGATTAGACGGAACTGCTAGTATGACGGGGGCGCTAAATATGGGGGGTTTTGCTATTTCAGGGGCTTCTACGTATAATGGAATTAATCTCGCTAATCTCGCAGTTGATGGTTCGGTGGTCAAACTAACAGGAGACCAAACCATAGCAGGAATTAAAACATTTAGCAGTATAATAAATGCTAGTGCGGGTATTGATATGAAAAGCCAAAGCATAACAAATGTTAATCTTGTTGATGGTGTGGATGTTTCCGTTCTTGATACTTCGGTGGTTAAACTAACAGGAGACCAAACCATAGCAGGGAATAAAAAATTTACATCAACCTTAGAAGTAAGTGGTTTATCCAATCCTACTACTTTTGATGGTATTGGAATAGCATTTGATACAAAAATAGGAATGATTGCAGCACAAAAAACGGCAACAGCGACTTGGTATCCGATACAAATAACGGGTTCGTATGTTGAGTTATATTCAGGTAATACTTTAATTATAACCGCAACTGGCACTACACTATTTTTGAATAACAATAAAATAACAAACTTAGCCACACCATCAGCAACAACGGACGGAGCAAACAAAAGTTATGTAGATACAAAAGACTGACAAAATGTGAAATTAACAGGAAACCAAACAATAGCAGGAATCAAGACATTTAGCAGCGCCCTTGAAATAACTGGAAATTCAACGAATGCGACAACAAAAGGAACATTCGTGGTTTTTAACTCCACAGCCAATATAGGAACTATCGGATGCCTTGATATGGGCACGGGCGTAAATTATAACTTTGAAATAAATGCGAAAAAAATAAGTTTCATTATTGATGGAGCGATAGTCGGTTGGGTAAATGCTTCGGGGCTAGATTGTAATAGTAGCAAAATAGCCAACCTTGGAACTCCGACATTAGCGACGGACGGAGCGACAAAAGGGTATGCGGACACATTGGACGGCAAAATGTAAAACTATCAACAGACCAAACCATAACAGGAAGTAAAACATTTAATGGGGCGAGCACAACGATAAAATATCTAACTTTAACGAACAATGCTGATTTTAATAATCAAATATCACTAATGGTGGAAATATAACATATAATGGGGCGAGGATATTAAACCAAAATGGAGGAGATATATTCTTTTCACAGACATCAGGAGATTATCAGTATTTCTTATTTACTCTAAATACTGCTACAAGCGGAACCGCGAACCAACGAGGTTATGTATTTACGAATATAGCATTTGACGCAAAAGGGGCGGGACTTTATATTTCAAAACTTTTGGATAATAAAAGTGCTTCATCTGACATTGTCCGTTTTAACAATGCTGGCGGTATGCGGTTTTATGGTGCCTTAGATATGAACTCAAATAATTTAACAAATGGCGGAACAATAACGGGAACTACATTAACGGCAACTGCTGGTATGACTACAACAACTTTAACGCCTAGCGGAAAGATTACGGCGAGTGGTGCTAAAATACTGCTTCATGATGTTTTCAATCAAGGAGGAAACAATACAGGTATATTCTTTTCTAGTCTTACCGACTATAACTGGGGAATGTATATGGTGTCGTCTGGGGTTGGCAAATCATTTAGTGGAGGAACGGCCGTGGCTGGTAATAATTTTAGCGCCGAAGCAATCAGATTTAGAGTTGTTAACGCGGCATCCCAAGGTTTTATATGGGAGAATTCTTCGGAACAATTGTTAATGTCGATGAATGGGGCAGACGGATCTATATGGACAAAAGGATTAATAACGGCTAGTGCGGGTGTATCAACTACAACATTAACAACGAGCGACAACATAGTGGTAGGTGCTGGAAAAAGTGTTTTTATTGACAGAAATGCACTAGCCAACAATAAACTGGTTTTATGGGATGGAGGAACACCATCAACGACTGCATTTTTTGGATTTGGTATCGCGAGCCAAACTTTGGTTTATAATATTAATTCTTCAACAGATACCCATATATTTTACTATGGTGGGACAATCGAATTATTCAGAATTAACAACGGAGAAGTTAAGGCATCAAGGTTATTAAATGCAACCGCGGGTACATCAACAACAACATTAACAGCAAGCGGATTGATAACAGCAAATGCGGGTATATCTGTTGTTAATAGCACAGTCGACATACGCGGGGAAGCAAGAAGTGGGTCTCATGCTACGCCAGTAGGATTGTATGTTTCAGCCAATCTTGGTCCATCTTCTGGCGGTGTTGAATTCAGACACAGCAACGGGACGCAGGGAGTTGGTTTTGGTTATAACTCAATATATGCTACGGGGAGCAACACAAACCAATATTAAAATTTTTATGCGAGGGGGACTGGCGTAATCTATGCTCAGAGTGATACAAGCATGACGACAGCATCCAGCGGATTTTTAACATTAAGAAAAAGGCCAAACAATACGACCAACCCACAAATATTTATGAAAGCAGGAGACTCATCAGGTTATGCGGTAGTAATGAATACAGGTGGTTTATTACACGCTTGGTCGACTTCATTATCAAATGGTGAAAACAATAATGGATATGTTTATATTGCAGCAGGAGCGAATGTTTGGTCTTCTGGTTCAGACAGGAGGCTAAAATCAGATATTAAAACACTAGACTGCGGGGATTGTTGTGAGAAACTAATGAAAATAAACTGCTGTTCATATTATTTGAAATCAGACGAAAAGAAAGAAAAAAGAACCACGGATTTATTGCGGATGAAGTAAAAAAAGTATTTCCAGAATTTGGAATAAAAGCAGACGATGGGGATGGAAACTTTGAAGGTATATCATACACGGACTTCATACCAATATTGGTCAGTGCTTTTCAACATTTAACTGAAAAGGTGATTTATTTAGAAAAGCAAAATAATAATCTAACTAATGATATAACCGATTAAAAAAACCAATCAGCAGAAATCCGTAATAACAATGCCACCTAGATTACACCCTCCACCTCCACTCATTGATATGGCAGATGGCGAACTAACACCAGAGTTGAAGAACCGTGTTTTGGATATTTCGTTGAAGACTGAGGAAAAAAAAGTAGAGCACGAATTGGAAGACAACTGGAATTGTTGTTGTATAAAAAACAGACCAACTGACAGCCGACTTATTAAGTATCTGTTTCAAATGGGTATCATTATCGCCATCATCACCCTTTGTATCGTGAGGCTATCTGAAAAGAACTTACCGTGCGAGACAGCCAACACTTATGTCGGTATTTTGACCTTACTTATCGGTATATGCCTTCCATCACCTTCTAGTTCAAAGAAATGAACACTCATATAGTTGAGCTTTATACCAAGAAGCATCATTTGAGCAGATTAGCGAAATGGCTTCATCAAAACTCACACACCAATCACTAAAAGGTTTATACACACATTTAAATTTTGTTTCTATTCCTTTTTGAATACAATAAAGACAACTTTCATTTTTTTTAACACTGACCCTTGAATAGAAATCGCAGGCGGTCCGACCAGAAATATTAATTAATAAAAAGTTTATGAGCAGTAATATAGAGAGCATCACGATGGACTATAAATTCCAAAAGATTATTTTTCTGAGTAATGATTTTGCGGGCGGTAGCAAAACATTTGACAAAACCATTAAATTGAACTTGACCCCAACTAGAATGAATGTTAAGTATATCCACTATATGAATGATATGACTGAAACGAAAGAAAAAATTCTTCATATGGACCGAATTGGAATCATTGGAACATTCGCCGACAGCAACGTCGCAAACATTTCCAATCTTAGCTATAACTTAGGTATTATTAATTGGACCGATGGACAATACAGTTTTAGAGTGCTTAAAACAGACAATGGTAGTATTGAGACTGACCAACTAGCTGGAAGAATTGTTATTTGTTTAGAATGTCTAGCGTAGACAAAATATAGAGTGATGGAGAAAATCAATAATGTAAAGGTGAAACCAGTTAAGCAAAACGGAGATGGCGATAAGTTGGCAAAAGGATATAAGTTATTTGATGAACCGTATGCCAATATTTTTCTTCTCGCTCGCAAGAAGAGCGGTAAGACGACCGCACTGTTCGAAATCCTGAAACGAACGACCGACAAAAAGACCCGCATTGTTATTATTGCCAGCACAATACACAAAGACCACATATACAAAGAAATGGTGAAGCACTTCAAGAAGAAGGGAAACCCGATGGCGATATATACATATTTGAAAACGGACGGCTACAGTGTGATTGATTACGAGTTAGACAAGCTGAATAAACCTGACGAAGAGCAAGAAGAAGGCGAGATTGTTAAAGACCGCCAAGAAGAGCCGAAGCCGAAGTTTCTTTATTTTGGTAAAGAGGAAAAGAAGAAACAGGATGGAGGAGAAAAGGTGGAGAGACCGAGCAAATACATTACACCAGAAGTCGTTTTCGTGTTAGATGATCTAGGTAGTGGTTTAAGGGATAAGTCCGTTAGCGACCTGTTGAAAAAAAATAGACACTACAAGTCAAAGGTGATTATGAGCTCGCAATACCTAAACGACTTACGACCTGAGGCTATTAAACAGCTAGACTACCTTCTTATTTTTCCTGGACAGTCTCAGGATAAAATTGAACTCGTCTATAAGCATCTTGATTTGGGCTACGACCTTGAATACTTTATTAAAAAATATCACGAGGCGACTAAGGAACGATTTAACTTTTTGTATGTTGATGCGGTATCGGACGAACTGAGGCAAAATTTCAACTATCGCTTGCGATAGTCAATAATTTCAACAAAAGGTTTTTGTAATTTTATTATTTATTTTTTTCTATACATTATATAGATGCCAACATCACCAGTGATTATTTCACAACCATCGGGATACAATATCAGCTACAATCCAAGCCCAGTCAGTATGCCACAAGCAGGAGGACGAAAGAAGAAGGGAAAAAAGAAACAAACAGGAGGCCGAGTTAATTGGAAAAAAGTCGGACAAGCAATAGTGGATGCTAATAGGTTTATCAAGAAGAACCAATTGATTTCAAGGGGTGCTACTTTTCTGAGCGATGTAGGAGTGCCTTATGCGGACCGTGTAGCGAAGGCCGCGATGAAGCAAGGATACGGCAAGCAACGAGGAGGAGCGGTCAAATTTCGGTAGGGACAAGCCCCTACATATGCTCAACTAGTTGAGCTTTTTGCTCGCAAAAACCCCCTGGTGGGATAAAATAAAAAACTAAACCTTCTATTATTTTTTTTACTAATAATCTAATAGTAGTAATGCAAAGTAAGCCAAAGAAGAAACTTAAACAACGACCGCCGAGGATATACAGAACCAAAGATGGCCGACCATATATTAAAGTGAAAGGAAAATGAGCATATCTTAACTTTGGCGAGAAAACGAAATGACCTTTCAACACTTCAAATCGTTAAACTGTTTTTGAAATATATGAAAGGGGACAATAAAGCGAAGAAAACACGAAAGACAAAAGAGCGAATAATCAAGTCCGAATTCAATCGCCTTGAACACGAGAACCGCAACCAGATACAAAACAACCTGCTGAAAAAATATGAACTAATACACGAGCAGGAGGAAAAGGAAAAGAAGTTAAGAGAACAGGCGGAAGATGAGAAGAAAAGAATGGAGAGAAAGGAGAATGCTGACATTAAAGAAAGACAAGAAGAATTAATAAGGGAGGCGAACAGAGAGCAAAAACTTATAGAGGATGTAAAATTTGAACAAGATAGAAAAAATAATTTAATGTTATTACCGCCACCACAGTTCCACCCTCAATACATACAAGCACCACCACAAGCACCACCCCAAGCACCGCCCCAAGCACCACAACTAGGACCACCACAAGCACCACAACTAGGACCACCCCAAGCACCACAAGCACCACCACAAGCACCACAAGCACCAGAAGAAAAACAGATGCCATTGAAAACAAAAGAAGAGAAAAAGGCTGAAAAAGAATTAAAAGAAAAATACATTGAATTAATGAAGAAAGCGGGCTTTACAACTAAATTTATTAAAAGCTTGAGCAAAACAGAATTTATCAAACTTGGTAAAGGAATAGAGAAAGCGATAGCCGATGCCCAATCAGCAGATGAGCAGAAAGAACTGGCTGAACAATATAAAAAAGAATTAGAACAAGAAAAAAAGCAAGCTGAGGCTAAAGCGAAACACTTTGAAATTAAAGATAAAATATCATACACATCCGCAGGTTTAAGAAATGATTACAAGTATCCGAAATTGGATATACCCAAAACTTTGGGCCCTGCTTTGGAAAAAGAAATGAAAGCTCGGGGCAAACCACCACCAAAAAAAGTTAAAGGAAAACACACGACTGCGGGTATGGCACAAGTTATAGTAGATGAAGGTATTGATTTAGGAATAGACCAGAATGAAATGAGAAAGAAACTAGCCGATTATTTGGGAATAAACCAAACGGGTGCTGGGGCAAAAACGATGGAGGAATTAATACACAAACTTTTAACAATAGCAAAAATTAAGAAATATTCGAAGAAGGGTAAATACAGGAAAAAAATGAAGAAGAAGGATTATGAAAGTAGCTTAGTAACTGAAATGAGAAGCGACCCAAATATAAAAAATCAAGTTTCAAATACTCTCGGTATTCAACCAACCGAGGAAGCAACCCCAACACCCGAAACCAACACCGAAACATCACCAGCCCCAACACCCGACACCACACCTGAAACCAACACCGAACCCACGCCCGACACAACACCCGAAATCACAGCCGACACAACACCCGAAATCGTGGGAGGAGGCCCCTACCGAGGATTAATGACGGACGAAATAGACAACATTATGAAAAAGCACGAACGGTATATCGGCACGGTAGCCTGCGATGAAATAAACAAGCTGAAACCAGAAAAAAGAAAGAATTATGGTTTTATAATGAATTTAGATAAGTCTAGCCAACCAGGCTTCACATTGGATTGCTGTTTGGGTTGACCTAATTAAAGACGACTCTATTGAAATCTACGACCCGCTCGCACTGTATAAGCCGACCGAGCTATTTCTACACCAAATGAAACAGCTTATTGACAAGAGTAAGCCGAACACATATCTGCTTATGAAGGTTAATCAGGTTAAAACCAAAGCGACACAACAGATACCTGCGGGTGGCATAGTATTAGGTTTTTGTTAGAGCGGGCGAAAGGTAATCGCTTTAAATTTGCCAGCGGTTGGACGGACTTAAAAGAAAAAGAAGCGGAGGAGTTGAAAGCCCAGAACGGCTACGGCTTTGACACTTTCATTTAGGTAATTAAAACAAAAAAATATATTTTCTATTATATATCCAAAATTAGAGGTGCGGAGACTAGTCTCTGCGATGGAGTATAGAGGCGGGCGAAGTAGCAACATTTACTATGTCAACAGTAAAATTAGGATAAACGGCACGGACAGTGATTTCACTCACTCCATTGATAGGAAATCGCTAGACAATCCTACCCATTGTAAAATTTTACATATCTATGTGCCTAAATCATATTACTCTGTGGCAAGTCCTTACAACACTTTTACTCTGAGTGAAGATGGATTTGAGGCTCTGATTACGATACCCGAGGGCAACTACACGATGAACAACTTAAAAAATAAACTGGCTGAGGTGCTAACGGCAGACAGCCCCAACAACTACACATACACCGTTACGAGCAACAACACAAACACCGACTAGAAGACGGCAAGCTATTATTTACAGTAGCGAACAATGGAGGAATTCAACCGCGGTTTATATTTGACACCGAAACTCGTATTCACGAAGTAATGGGTTTTGACCGCGACTCAACATATTTCTTTGCTAATAATACCATTAGGTCGCCGAATGTCATAATCTTGACTGGTGAAAAAACATTATATTTACAGTCAGATTTAGTCGGCGAAGGTGATAATCACGTGCTCCAAGAAATATACACGGCGAATGAAATCCCGTTCGGCTCTGTTATCTACGACGGCTCGGGCAGTGAATACGGCAAACGGTTATCTACTAGTTCAAGCAATGTGTATCGGTTTTACTTGACTGACGAAAACGACCAACCAGTTAATCTCAACGGGTTAGGTATTGTAATGACATTATTGATTTACAGGGAAACGAATTATTTTAATTTATTTACATCATTTTTTAATTTGTTAAAAAGCCGTTAATTAGTAGGGACACCCTACAACCCGCAAGTGTTTTTTTTGATATCGTAAGTGGTTTTTGAAAAAAAGCACTTACAATTAATTTTAGAATTATTTATTTTTTCTCGTATTAGAATATATAGCGACCTTTTAAAAATCGTTTTTTGAGATCGTAAGTGGTTTTTGAAAAAAAGCACTTACACAAAATGCCCACACAACACGGAGGCGAACTAGATTTTAGCAGGACTGACTACATCAGTGCTTCTTATCGTTTGAATAAGCTTACACCTCGTGAGGGTTCTATTGATGTAACCGTAACTACCGCAGGAGGACAGGAAAGCAACTTTGACCTTATTAGCCGCCCGTTTAACTTGGCTCGCGCTGTTTTGAGTTTTATTTATGCCCCAGAGGCGAAGGCGGCAAACTACAATAAATGCTTTATGGACTGTCTGGCCCCAATTAGGCAGATTCAATTGATTACCAGAGGCGGTGTTTATCTGTGCGACATTAATGAAGTCGGAAATGTCACTAAGATGATTTGGAAACCCGAAACCTCCATCGATGATTTACTAGCTTTGGAAAACCACGACAACAAATCTGGAGCTGGTTGTATGCTTCAAAAGAACAACACAACAAATGGGGCGAGTTTTAGTAATACCGCTGCGACTGAAAGAAAAGTTAGCTTGCTTGATGCTATAGCTTTAAAGCCGGATGGTACGGGTTTGACCGCTGTTGGTGCTACGAATGGTGGTGATGTTTCGGGGGCCATTAGTACTCGTATTGGTGAAGTTATGGCTTCATACCAAGCTAAGATGCGGGCTTACTTAACTCAACCAGCAACCAATGCTCGCAGACACGATGATAGTTTAATCGCTGCACCAACTGGCACTCTTAGTGTTGTTAATGTTGCGCACAATGAGGCTAAGTATTTCTCAGGAGGCGCTATTGGACAACCCGAACCGAGTGTTAATGTTAAGATGAATCTTGGAATGCTTTACAATACTATTTTCGCTCTGGATAAAACTATTATGTTTCCAGAAATTTTGACTATGCGGATTGTTTGGCAACAGACACCCAAAATCTTTTATTACAACGATGATGCTCTTTCTACTGGCGGAGGCACTGTTGCGGCGGCGGATTTAAGTGTTAAGGTTACTAATCTCAGCCTTTTCTTAGCTGTTGAAACCAATCCTGATGTCGTTCAATCAATTCAACAGAAGATTATGAGCCCCGAAGGTATGAGCTTCAACATTGATTATTCTTATTTGTATAAAAATACTGTCGGCACACCTTCACCATCTCAAAATGTTATACTTAGATTTGACAGAGGCCACGGACGGCGAATTAAGAAGATTTATCACTCTGTTTTCAACATAACCGAAAATAAGAACACCGCCTACGACAATAGCAACATAAATCCCGCTAAGGTTACTAGCTTTTATACCACACTAGACGGGGCACGACTTCAGGAATTCAATATTGATTGTGCGGCTACAAAACTAGAAGACTATATGTATCTTAAGCCGAAGTTGGAAGGCTCTTCTTTGATGAATAGCAATGTTTATCAATACAACTGGGTTTGGTGTGATAGCTTTGACAATACCCGACCGTTGTGGAGCAAGGACCAAAATGAAATCAGTGGAATAAGTCTAGACACTGAGCGACGATGGGAGTTTATCGGAACCACTGCTACTATTGCAGCTAATCATTACACATTTGTCGTCACTCAGCAAGAAGTAACCGTTAAGAATGGCACAATTACCAGAAATTAAACCCCGCCAGTGAATTGATACTGTCTACCGACGTAGTAGGTAATTAATTTTGTAGATTATTTATTTTTTTTGTTAATATAGGATTGTAGGTACCTACTATGAGCCACCAACGAAATTTAGTCGCCCAAAATCCAGGCGGCGACTTCGTAAATGTCAAAGTCGGGTATGATGGATATGTAGGGGGTCAAAATATGAAAACTGCCTTTGGTGAAGCATTAACCAGTTCATTAACACCAGTATTACAGGAAATCTTTCCATATACTATTAATACAAGGGTATGGACAAAAACAGAAACGAACGCGAGCGTTTGATTTAGCAGTAATATGGCTGAATTAAAAACAACCGCTAATGCTACTGCTAATGCCGTTATAGAAAGCAAAAGAAAAATAAAATACAGAACAGGTATGGGTGTTTTAGCACGCTTCACTGCCTTATGGACTACTGATGAAGCTAAGGAATATGTATCATTTATTGGTCTAGACGATAATAATCTACAAAATGGATTCTACTTTTATAAGGATGGTGTGGTGGGTTTCTGTATAGCACACGCGAAAGGAGGTGTTGTTTCCTATATTCAACAAGCAACCTGGGATGACCCATGTAATGGAACAGTCGATATGCCGCTCTTGGATTTGACGAAGGGAAACGTCTTTCAAATTCAATTTCAATATTCAGGCTTTGGGGCCATTAAGTTTTCAATTGAGAACCCCGACACAGGCGAATTCCAGCAAGTCCATATGATTAAGTATGCGAATGCCAACACAGGTGTCAGTCTGCGGAATACAACTCTTCCATTTGTTGCTAGAATGAGAAATGATGCCGATACAGGAATACAAAGTTTAAAAACAGCAAGTTGTAGTATGTTTATTGAGGGCGCTAACACCGTTAATTCAAGCATATCTAACGAAGCGGAAGGAAGTGAGCCAGCGAGCACTACTGAAAGTCCAATTCTTAGCATAAAAAATAAATCGCTTTTTAATGGCGGTGCTACAAATTATTCAATCGTTTATCCATCTCTCGTGAGCATATCAAACGAAGATACAAAAGTTAATATAGTGCGGATTGTGAAAACAACTG
Organism: Paulinella micropora; assembly: GCA_019918135.1. NCBI lineage: Eukaryota > Cercozoa > Imbricatea > Euglyphida > Paulinellidae > Paulinella > Paulinella micropora. The sequence continues at coordinate 114,451 of WBZZ01006879.1, read as the reverse complement.
GAACACTTACGGCGGATAACTTTGCTGAAATTGATGCTACAACTTCAATCGTGTCAAAGGATACCGCTGCGACTGCCTTGGGTGGTGCCACTATAACGGACGTCATCCTTAAACTTTTTGTTAATGCTACTTCTAGCCAGCTTATTGACCTGCGAACTTATGACATACAACTCTCTCCTGGTGAAAATCTAACATTTTTACAAAAGTCTGTCGCGACTGTTAATAATGGAGGAAATGTGAGTGTTCGTTAATTTCTTAGAAGACCAATAGTAGGGGCAAGCAAATACTTTTTCAATTCATCTCTGGTCCTACACCATGGTTGTTTCATTAACCATTCAATATATGGCTTGTCAATCTTTGCGATGTCTTCAAACTTCTTTCCGCGGTATTTGCCGAATTGAAAAGTGTCCTTGGGTTGTGTATTTCTCATTTCTTCAATTGCTTTTATTTCGTCGTGTATTACCTTTTGAACATCTTCCAACGAGAAGGATTTTTTTTCACCTTCAATGTAAAGTTTTTGGAACTTCTCGCACAGTCTTGTAAGGGTAGACATTAGTAGGGTGTATATAGTTGGCAGTATAAAAAAATAAAAAATTAAATAATCAATATAGGATACGTTTTGCAAACGTAGCTTTGCAATGTCTCAATGGATTAAATTCGTAAAGGCTTACTCCGCTAAGCATAACATAAGCTACAAGGAGGCATTGAAAAAAGCTGGTAAGGAATACAGGAAACAAAAGGGTGGAAGTGCTGAGTTGTCAGAGGATGTCTATTTGTCTTTGTCAGAGAGAAAAGGTGCGGATGGATGGAAGCCAGTCGCCAGCAAAGAAAAATCAACAGTGTATGAAAAAGATGGTAAAGCTATTGTCGCATTTAGGGGAAGTGTAGATAAGCGAGACTTACTCACAGATGTCGCATTGGTGAAGGGTGTATTAAAAATGACCCCGAGATATAAAGAAGAGCAGAAGTTGGTTAATGAAGTCATAAAGAAATATGGAAATGATAATGTAGAGCTGACGGGGCATTCACTAGGTGGCACGATTGCGAAAGACCTGAGCCGACAGACGGGTGTAAGGGCGACCACATACAATAAAGGCAGTAGCACAAGAGACCTCATTGAAGGAGTGATTGACAGAGTAGCTGTTAAAGTAAATCCGAAAGGGAAGCGGGCAAAGACTGCGAAGCTGACCACGAACTACCGAACTAAGTATGACCCCGTTTCATTGTTAGGAGCTACGGCTGTAAATACTAAGTTAGTCAAACCAAAGAAAGGAATTCATACGATTAGAAGTTTTAAAGGTAAAGGTAAAAAGGCAAAAAAATAAAATTTTCTTTTTATTGCTTTTTCATTTAGTATCCAAACGGTCTTGTTTCAATCGCATTATCTACAATACCTATAATATTTCTTTTGGTGTAAGTAAAGCTGAATATTTTTTCTAAGTATTCGCTCGTTATTTTTTCTGTTGTTTGTCTCTTGTTATCTTGCTGTTCTCTACAATAACAACTTTACCAGATTTTTCAATTCGTTTAGCTATCAATTTTTCTTCCTGAGTTTTAAGCAACTCTAACAATTCATTCTTGCCGTTCTCAATAAGGTCGTTGTTTTTAATTCCAAGTCCGCAACTAATGACACTCAACATATTTGGTAAATTTAATGATTTATTGTTTTCATAATTCATACTAAAGCCTTTGCCTTTCATACTTGCTTTGCCGTTATCTAAGACATATCCATAACACTTTGGCCCACCTCCGATAAAGGTCATAATCTTTGCTCCGTGTAGTTCGTCCGTCCATTCACCTAACAACTCACCAGTTTTGACATCTGTTTCGCCTTTCGTTAAGTCTGTTGTGTATATGACACTGTCTGTATCGTGGTATAGAACTCTGTTGTCTAGTTTGTCCACCATCTCATATAGTCTAATCCTCGCGTGGCAGGTCGTAAATAAAGCAACTACAATATTTGTTTTTACGGGGTCGCTTACCGCATCCTGTTTAAGGTCATAACTCGCTTCTATTATTTTGTCGTTAATAATGTTTATGTTTATGTTATCAACTGACTTATCGTTCATTAACTTGTATAAGGTATCTTTATCTTTAATCATTTTGTTCTGGGTCTTATTTTGCTTTTCACCAAACTTGCCCCACAGGCTATTCAAGCACAACTTAGCGACCGCTCGCCGTCCTGGGTTTTCTTCAATTTTGTTTTCGTCCATCTTAATTCCCATCTTGACTTCCATACTGTCAATGTAGGTTCTTTTTTGTTCCTGTGTAATACAGCCATCAGGATATCCGCTTGACTCTTGTTTAACCTTTAAGAAAGTTTTTATGTAATTTTTGAAAAGGCTACTGCTCTGCTCCTTCCAGTGCCATACCTCATATACCTTAATTAGCTTGTAGCCTTTGTCTAAGGCCTTGTAGATTTCAGAAGTTGCCCAAGTGCCCGTTATTGCTCGCTCGTTATCAGAGTGCTTACATTCGGTTTTCTGTTCAGTCATTCCGCACTTGTCGCATAAGTAATACATCAGTTTTCCTCTATCCGCCTTAGGTAAAACAGGGTGTAGTAATATTCTCGGCGGTAGCATCTTAACCTTAGATACTCCGAAATATTCTCTGTTTATGATTTTGTTTTTCATATCCTTTCGGTCATCGTCGTTACTGGGTCTAATGATAGAATGGTGTCCGCTAGGGTAAAGGTCGTAAAACATAACGGTAGGATACAGAGAGCATATGTCAATGTATTTCGCGTATTCGTTGTCGTCTCTTGACTTCAAATACAATATTAGAGCATCCGTTCTACCCCCAAAGATTGCTTTTCGCGGGTTCAGTCCTTCTTGTTCCGTAATTCGTTCATTAGTATCTTCCGCTAGGCTTTCACTAGTTTTCATTAATCTCCATTCACATTCCCAGATAGTTACTAGTTTGCTGACTTGTTTGCTTAGTTCTTTTTCTCGTGTCATTGTTGCCTTGTATAATTCACCCATCGTCTTGTTCTTCTTAGTATTAATTGTATTACCATTAAAGCACTTTGGACATCCGTGCCAGAGACATCCGTGAAATTCGTAAGCGGTTTTGTTCTTTTCATCCCACCCGTCTACGTAAATAGTTGAGTCGCCAATACGAAACATCTTTTCACCGCCATTGAATGCGTGTTTGATATCTGTTTTGTCTAACCTGCTTCTGTAAGCTATCCATTCAACACAAGCCCGAGAGGTAATCCTGTTTTGCTTTTCAGCCTTCAACACAGCAATTGAATTCTCTGGCATAAACTTAGCACGATACAAAGCCATAACACAACTCGCAATAGTTGTATATTGAAACGGGTCAATACCGAATTCAAGAAACTGCTTTCTAAAATCCATACATCCCCTTCTCAATATATCAACATCGCTATGACAGTATTCAGCGATTTCCTTCTGCATATCAAATGTGCTATTTCTTTGGCTTTCATACCATTCTAAAAATTCCGCTCTCTTCTTATCTTTCATCGTGTCGTAGCCGTAGTGCTTTTTATGAGGCATAACACCAACATAATTTTTATTCTTGTCAGTATTGAAAAAGTGAGGGAAGAAACCCTTTTTAAGTTCTTTCAATCAGAATGTTTTAGGAAAATCAGCCAGAGGCATAGTCAAGAAACTGAGACTATCAATGAAACGGTATTTCTTCAAAGTCATCATCATTATCTTACCGCCCTGATAAATGACGAATGGAGCCTGCCCGTTATCCACCAACCATTTAAGAATAAACAGTCATAACCGCGACTGTTATGAGCAATGAATGTAAAGCAGTTGTGCTTAGATTCAAAAGCCCACTTACAGAAATCATCAATGTTCTTATGGATAACTGGTGGTTCCTTAGCATCAAAATACTGACTTTCCGAATGATTGACTATGTGCTCGCCCGTATCCTGTGTCGCTTCAAAGTCAAAGAATATGTATTTCTCTGAAAAAGGTAATACCTCTTTCTTCACGATTTCGCATTGGTGTTCAAGTGGTTTCAGTTCCTTACAATTACTGCATTTCGCATAACCGCACTTGTGCTCGTTTTTTTTCCTGTAATTAAGGCCGCACGAAAGACATTTCGCTTTGATATCGCAATTCGTCCTCTTGTGGTTGTTGAAACATACAGTATTTGGAAACTTTCTATTACACGAATAGCAATCAGTCCAATTGCTTTTATCGTTTATTCCCTTACAGTCTTTGTTTTCGCAGATATTACATTTAGCTTCGCAGGCGTGTCGCTTTTGAAATCCTCGTAAGCATAACTCACAGAAGTTTTCTTTACATACCATAGACTTCATATTGGTTATCGCATCGTAGTGATTCTCTGTCTTAAGTATGTAAAGGTTCGTAAGTCGTTTGCCAGCCTCATCAAGTAAATCTGTCTTATAAACAATCTTGTCAGGGAATTCAACAATAACCAGATTGTATTTAATGTGGTTAGCAAAGGTTTTAATTTCAGGAATACCACACACATCCTGAATGACTTTCGCTTCTTCGTGTAGTTTCAAAGCCATCTCCTCCTGTATCTTTCGTCCCATCATTCTTGTTTTGTATTTTTTATGGTTTTCAATTTTTGCTTTTACTACAACGATTGCTCTGGCTAAGCATATGTTGTCTTTATTATTAATTTGAATTAATCATCTCTTCTTATATACATCAAACTTATTAATTATTTGAAGCCTCGTTCCGCCCGTCGGCATTTCAACAGATTTCAAAACGAATCTAAACTTATCCATATTAGAACCCTTTTCATCTGTATAAAGGTTTTCGTTGCTTTGAAATAATGCTGACAATCTTTCCAAAACATCTCTGACAGAAGTCTGATTAATAGTCTTCAAACCCGTAGATACCGCTCCATAGTAATCTACAAACTTGATACTTACACTAACCATACTACTTTGCATCTGTCTTTTGATAAAGTCATTCAGTATTATCTCAATGAACTGTAAAATATCATTCATGCTGAAAGAAGTGAAGTTTCCAGTAAGCATAACCCAATACTGGCTTTCATTAATACCCAGCACGTGCTTCTTTCTATCAATGCGTTTTATTTCGTAGTTCGCATACCTCATTAGGTCTTTCACCTTTTCTTTTCTTTCTCTCACTTTCGCTTCAAACTGCGGTTGTTCATCTACTGGTAAGGGTGGTGCTTCTGGCATAGCATGAAAGTAAACAGCACCTCTTACTCTGTTCAAGTAATTTTGGGCCGTTGTTGTATCAACCTTATATTTTCTTTTATACCCCTCAGGTATTATGTAAAGCACATCATGACCCCTGACCCTTTTGATTTCATAATTAATTTTTTGTTCCCTAAATCTGTCCAGCCTATACTGAATACCGTTGTAAGTGTGTCTCCATCGTATATATTGGTTAACAATTTTTTTTTGAAAATTAAATAATTATATCAATCGTCTGCCCCCGCCGTGGTCCGCCGTGTGCTCCCCGTGTCTATATATACGGGGGGCCCTATGTTTAGATAGAAATTAGGGCGGTGCTGGCGGGGCTGGCTGGGGCTGGCGTGGCAGTATGAATTTTTGATTTCATATGTCTTGCTTTGCTACTCCTATTGATTTCAACTCCGCATTCACACTTAAATGTTTTCTTCTTCCAATTCCTTTTCTTTTCTTTTTTATTTCTTTTGTTTCCTTATCATAATTAACTTTCAATTCATCATACTTTTGTTTTACTTTTTCATCGTGGTATTTCTTTGTTTCTTCCATTGATTGTTCTTGTGTTCTTCGTTTTCCAATACTAAAACTCTTAAACATCGTTTTACCTCCTCTCCATTGAACTTTTACCATCAGCCTCTTTTCATTATTCTTTATCATAATGTATCCTTTTGAAATTGTAAATATACGACTTGTAGCAGTTTTTTGTGTGTCTTCATTTGTCATACTGTATCTAAGTAGTATAGGTGCCACTATAAGACACTTTTTGGAGACATCGGGGGGTAGCAAGAGAGATAACGGCTAAATTCGCTCTCCTATTGATTTCAAAAAGAAGCAGATTTAAGCCTTTATCTCTCTTCCTCTTAATCAATGTCTCCAAATTTTTTATAGTGTCTTATGGTGGCACTCTAAAAATCACTGCGCCAAAAAAACGAAATTCTGGCGCAACCTCTGCGCCACTGCGCCAAAACGCTGGCGCGCTGGCACACTGACGCACGGTGATATCCACGGAAATAGAACATCTAGAATAGCCATCTGGTGGCACCAGTGGCGGTATTCAGGTTATCTGTGTGTGTTAATTTCATTTAAGAATAAGGACACTTAAATATAAAACAAATGGACACCGAACAATTTTCAATGTCTAGGGGATGCGTTATGGTTAAAAAGAACATAAAGAGACCTATGGTAAGAGTACAATGGTATGAAGGTAAAAAAAGTACATGTAAAAGTTTCTGTATTGGCAAGAAACGAACATTTGAGCAAGCAATGGAACTAGCAAACAAATACCATAATATGATAATTATTCCAAAATATGAACAATATATAAAAGAAAAACCAAAGAAAATATCGCAATCAATTACTAACAACACATACGAACGATGTAATATGTGTGGATATATGGAAAGTAATTGTCATTGTGGTAGTAATCTCCGACATGTCGGAGATATCGGATATAATCAGCGTCTTGATACTAGTTCATACAATGCTTCTTATAACTCATACAGAATGAAGTAGAAATAAGTGCCAAGCAATATAATTTTTTAATGTTATCAAAATTTTTTAATTTATGTTAAGGATAAGGACACATAATATTAAAGGGCACATTAAGGACACATAATTATTTAATTTTCAAATTTTTATATTTCTTGGTATATAGTTATGGACACACACTACTACAAAGGTGTTGTCTATCGGCTAGACAAACTAAGGGAATACAAGATAAATTATGAAATTAAACATGTTAGGGGACATGATGCGCTGTTTATTCAACCAAGTAATAGGTATATACGGATTGATACGCCAACAGCCCAAAATTACTTAAACCGAGTAAGAGGTGTTTCGTACTTCCAACAACAAAATATCCCTATTGCTCCTCCATTGCCTATTGAAATTTCTCAAAGTATAAGACAGGAGAATGTCAGAGACTTGATGCGATATGGTAATTACAATATATTGCGGGACAATAGCGAAGAACACAAACTCGGAATTAATGAGAGCCAGTATAAAGTGAGGATTACTGGAAACATTCATTCATTCACTATTAGAGATGTAATAAATTTTATTGGAATTATCCTAAACGATTTTACTCAAAGACATCCTACTAATAGTAAAGTCAGTTTAAGTATTGAATTTATAAACGGGCATTATGGAGCCGTATCAACAGGTATGAAAACTATAAACGAAATCTCTGTTGAAGATGTATTAGAAAGGTTATCTAATATATTTCAAAGTAATGAAAGCCTTTATACTGATGAAAAAGGAGCAAATATGGATAATTTAAAGTTTGTATTAAAATCTATTAAGATGCCTACAGGAGGAACAAGGCTACAAGTTATTAACAAATTAGATATCTATAAGAAAAGAGGGGTTATCCAAATCAACAACACCGATAACATATGCTTAGCAAGGGCAATTGTTGTAGTCCGAGCAAAAAAAGAAAATAATGAAAAATATTCACAGATTATGAAAGGAAGAAAGATACAAGAAGAATTGGCAAGAGAACTACATGAGAAAGCAAATGTTATTGAAAATGTCTGTGGTATTCCAGAGATTAATATATTTGCTAATTACATTAACTATAATTTGGTTATTGTTGAATTCCCTGACAAAATCGTTTATAAAACAGATCTACTTGATGCCAGCGGCGAACGGCTTACTAATCTTTATATTCTCAAAACAGAAGGACATTACGATGCTATAACTAATATGAAGTCTATGCTAAGTAAAAAGAACTTCTGTGAGTTATGCCTAAGAGGATATATGAACACACACTCGTGCGAATTTGTATGTAATATATGCGGAGTATCTGGCTGTCAAGGTATAAAAGATAAATCTCAGTGGATTGAATGTAAAGAATGTTGTAGAAACTTTCCTAACAAGCAATGTTATATCAACCATAAAAAGGATGCTTTGGAGAATAAGAACATTTCTAATATGTGCGATGAAAAAGCAAAATGTAAGGAATGCGGAACAAATTATAAAACTAAAGATGGACATAAATGCGGATATGCGAAGTGTCGTAATTGTAAAGAAATACATCCACTAGAACACAAATGCGAAATATCTCAAAAAGCAATCCTACCGCCAACAGAAAAATATGTATTCTTTGATTTTGAGGCAACACAAGACACAGGTGAACATATCGTTAATCATACTGAAAGCCAGTATTTCAACGACAGCACACCAATAATTCACAAGAATATTGATGACTTCTGTAAGTGGATATTTGATATCAAGCATAATGATTATACATTTATAGCACATAATGCCAGAGGCTACGATTGTCAGTTTATTCTCAAGTGGTTAGTTGATAATGGACATGTGCCATTTGTCATTTATCAAGGAGGTAAAATTATGATGATGATACATAAGAAATTTAGATTTATTGATAGTCTAAGTTTTCTTCCGATGCCATTGGCTGATTTTCCTAAGACATTTGGATTGAACGAACTTAAAAAAGGCTACTTTCCACATTTCTTCAATACTTCAAAAAATCAAAATTATGTAGGTGTAATGCCACATAAGAAACATTACGGATACAACACAATGAAAGGAGATAAAAGACAGGAATTCTTAAATTGGTATGATGAGCAAGTTAGTATCAACAATCACTTTGACATGAAAAAAGAAATTGCTGAGTATTGCCATTCCGATGTTGATATATTGAGACGAGGCTGTATGATGTTTAGAAACTCGTTTCTAGAATTCGGTATTGACCCTTTTAGATATACAACAATTGCGAGTTGTGTGATGGCCTTATATCGTGGTAAATTTATGCCTGAGAAATCAATTGCTGTATTGAAGAATGAAAAGCAAAACAGGATGACCTCACGGGCATGTGTTGAATGGTTAGCATATCGTAGTAGATTAGACAATACTGACATTAAACATGCCTTCAATGGAGGTGAAAAAATGTTTTACCTCAACTCAAAGCAGTCCAATGTATTGTCTCCGCGACGCTCTGGGGGTATGGTAGGGGGTGAAACCCACTCCTATGTATACGTAGATGGATGGGACGGCAAAAAAAACGTCGCTTATGAGTTTTATGGATGTCATTGGCACGGATGTCAGAAGTGCTATAACAGCAATACAATGAATATTAAGAAAAATAAGACTATGGGAGAACTATATAAAAATACAAAGTCAAGAGAAGTTTTATTGAGCAAACTCTACGGAGTATCCAAAGTCATTACTATTTGGGAATGCGAATGGAGACTATCTAGAACAAGTCAAGTATTGGCAGAAGATACAAATGAACAAATTATGGAGCAAGAACGATTAAGTCCGAGAGAAGCAATGTTTGGAGGCAGAACTAATGCTCTCACATTATACTGGAAATCAAGACATGAAAGTGAATATGCTAATTACATTGATGTCTCAGGATTGTATCCCGCTGTTATGTATTATGACCCTTATCCTACAGGGCACCATGAAATCATACATCCAAAGAATGAGACAGAAAGAAAACAAGTAGCAATGAATATTATTAATAAAGTCTATTTCGGAATTGTAAAAGCAAAAATGCTACCTCCTAAGGGCTTAATTCATCCAGTCTTACCAAAAGCAGACAGAGGTAAGATGATGTATTACCTATGCGATAAGTGCGGGATGACAGGACACCACGGCCAATGTGATCACTCTGATAATGAGCGAGCATTAACAGGCACATGGGCTACTCCAGAAATCTATAAGGCACTTGACAAAGGATACAAATTAATGAAAGTATATGAAGTGTGAAACTGGGCTGAACAAAGTGATAGTTTATTCAAAGAATACATTAAAACATTTATTAAGGTAAAACAGGAGTCTACAGGCTACCCAAAAGGATGTATTACGGATGAAGATAAAAATCGCTACATTGACAATATGGAAATTAAAATGGGTGTTAGAATGGATAAAGATAAAATAGAAAAGAACTCTGGAAGAAGAGCTGTAGCCAAGTTGTGCTTAAACTCTTTATGGGGAAAATTTGGAGAAAAACAAAATAAAACACAAACTAAATTTATAAGAGACAAAGATGATTTATACAAACTAATGAACGATAAGACAATTGACAACATTAATATTAATATAGTTAATGAAGATGTAGTGGAAGCAAGTTATGACTTAAAACAGGATGCTGTGAGCGACCCAATTAAAACAAATATTGTTATTGCTCTATTTACTACATGCCATGCTAGAATGAGGCTTTATGATAAGATGGACAAATTAGGATACAGAATATTATACCACGATACCGATAGTGTAATATATACTACTGACTTAACAAAAGGAGAAGTAGAAGAAAAAACAGGTGAATTATTAGGTGAATGGACTGATGAATTAGGTGGAGCCAAAATAAAAACCTTTGTTGGTGGCGGGCCAAAATGTTATGGATATGTATTGGATAATGGGCAGGCCTGTATGAAAGTAAAGGGTTTCAGCATGAACTATGAGACTAACAAAGCATTAAACCTACCTAACATGTTAAGTGTTATCAGTTGTGGCTTGGGACTAAAGAACACTAAATTGTATGAGAAAGGAAAAAACGAATTACTTGAACTATTGAAAACAGATGAAGAGAAATGTATTGCTAAACGAATTGAGAAGTCTGGTAAGGTTGTGATTGTAGAAAACAGCAAGATAACAAGAGACAAGCAAAAGAAAAAGATAACAAGCGAATACTTAGAAAAAATATTTAGTTATACATACACGAAACGACAGGTTATAGGAGTTATTGATAACGCAATTGAAACGAGACCATTCGGCTACTATTGATATTTGAAAAACACACGGGAGCGGTGTATCTCAAACAAGTTTGAGATTGGAGTGAAGGATTTTCAAATATCAATTAATTAATTTTTTATTTTTTATATCCTATAGTATAGACTAATGTCTCTCAAGTCTCTCGCGGAAAAATTTGAAAAACTTTCTATTAATAATAAAACATTTACTTTGGACGATATCAAGCAAGTCATTGATGGTCATGTAAATGAATATAAATCTGAAAGTAAAAAACTTCAAGAACAAGGATTGCTACCTATTGGAAAATATAAGGGGAAGTCCGTTGCCGATGTCGCTGTATTTGACAAGCAATACTTAATATGGTTGAACAAGCAACCGATGATGGTAAACTATCCAGAACTCAAAAAAGAAATTGTTAAATATATTCTATAATCACACTACATTCTCCTTTAAATTAGTCCCTTGGACAATTGTCGGTAGCACGCTACCGACTAAATTTATTTCTTTTTTTATTATTCTTAATATTGCCTTTTCTCTATGAAAATTGTTAAATTGTGTATAGTGTGGCTCTTTTAGAATTTCCCTAAAGTCTTCTCTTTCTTCTATTTCTACATTACGATAATTTAGTTTATTCTCTTCTAAATATCGGTCTGTAATTTCTTTAAACTTTATTTTTTCAAAGTGATGGTCAACATGAACGTTTTTTCTATCGTGTATTTCTTTTGTTATTTCACATATATATTTCGGCTCAATGAAAATGTCTATTACCATTCTATTTAAATATTCTTCTATTTGATTTTTTATAGTATTTCTACACGCATCATTAAATTTGGTCTTGGTGTATCTCATCATTTGTTTCTCTTTATTTACCCCAATGTAATTAATACAATTATACCACGAAAATGCTTTTTCTCCTATACGAAAGTGCTTACTACCATATCCATTATTTTCAACATCAATTTCACAATTTATCAAATGTTCAAATTTCGTCTTATAATCAGGATGATTAATTATAATACCCTTAATAAAATTACTATCGTTTTCATTTAACTTTTCATTGTGCTTATATTTGCTGACAATATTTCTTATATATACTATTATTTCTTTCTTTGTTTTAAACATTACTCCGCTTAGTATATACAACATACTATATACTCTTAAATAAAATTAATAAAAAAATAATATTAATAGTATATCAATGACAGACCTAAGCACTAAGCAGGACTACTTGAATGAAATTGAAAAATGGAATATTGACATCGAAGTTAAAAAACCCAATATTAAATGGACTAAGCCTGACATTGTTTCTTTCTATGAGCAATACAAGCCAAGGGACGATAATGTTAAAGTAGTTATTCCGTTAGAGGAGACATTGACGAAAATGATGGAGGAAGAAAGCACTCCATTCACGATGACTGACTTGAAAGAAACGGGAATTACGGAAATCAAGGCTAATGTAGAAATCTCCGACATGTCGGAGATAGGAGAATTAAACAAATATCATTGCAAAGAGTGTAATAAAAAAAATGAGCTATCAGCTTCAATCGATGATGATAGATTTTGTAATGTGGCATGTGCTATGTCATTCCTAGAAAAAAATGAAGAAATGAATGAGGTTAGAAAGAATAATCTTATCAAGTTTTTTAAAAAATCGTTGGTTGCTTAATATTCCTATTGTTATCAATATATTTTTTTGCATTATGGATCCTCTATCCAAGTAAGGGCATATTGAATACTTATCGTCTGATTTAAAGTAGCCTGTGCGGTTATCGTAAATCTATCCCCAGGAAGCATATCATCTAAATCGTAATCATTCAAATTTACACTATGGGCATCACCTAGATTAACATATTCAACAGCGATAACATTACCACCAGCCACAGTCGCGGTAGTATCAAATGAAACAAGACTTGTATTTGTATTGTTCTCAACATAGACTGCACCCGTAAGTGTAGCATTTTTTATTACTTTAATTATCACTCCACTTTTACTATCAGTATTTAAGATATTTAGTCGTCGTGGATATACTATACTATAATTGGTAAGAGCACCGCCTGCCGCAGTCGCATTATTTCTCATCGTAAAAACATGAGAAACAGCATTGGTTGCATTGGCGGTTCTTTCATAAATAAATGGAATACCTCTTATAATTTCTGTTCCTTCAATGAAACATCCGACACTAGCGACTTTAACATTTTGGACTGCTACAATAGCACCAACATTCGCTATGTAAGCGGTGAAAGGTAAAGTAGTATTATTAAGTGTAGTTAAAGTTTGGGTGTTAGCATATTTAATAGCATGAACCATTTGAAAATCTCCAGTATTAGGATTTTCAATATAGAAAGACACTTGACCAAATCCTAGGTATTGAAACTTAATTTGAAATACATTACCCTTGCTAAAATCGATGGCGGGTAAGTATGTTTTCCCATCAGCCTTATCAACATTCCAAGTTGTTTGAGCATAAGAATTAACAGTCGCCCCTCCTCTGTTATGATATATTCTCATTACTCCATTTTCTCTACCAAAGAAGAAACCATCTGTAAAAGCACTATCGCCTAATCCAACCGCCGAAAGATATTGAGCACCATTAGCCTCCGTTGTAGTCCATAAGGCGGTGAACCTTACACACACTCCCATCCCAGCACGATATTTAATTCTTTTTTTTGATTGAATGTATCCGCTTGCCCCTGCCACGGCGGTTGTTGATATGCTAGCCATTGCATTCTTCATTTCAACAGTAGAATTAACAACAGCACTATCCCATTTAGCAGAATTCACATTATACATAAATGTCTCTTGAATAATCGGTGTGTATTGTGCTGTGGATATTTCGCCGAATGCTGTCAAGTTGTCATCTGTTAATTTTGTTTTTAGTTCGCCGTAAGTTCCACATTTCAAATTAACAAAATTCCCTCCATCATCTTGGGCGATTAAATTTCTCTGATGAGACATTGTGAAAATTCTATATTACAATGAAAAAAATAAATCTAATTTTTAAATATTGCTTCACTACTTAACTTCTAGTAATGGTTCCATTCTTAACATTTACTTCTTGCTGAGTTACAACGAATGTGTAATGATTGTAGGTGGCACTCACGACGGTTGCGATAAACTCCCATCGTCGCTCGGTGTCTAGGGATAATCCGCTGATTTCATTTTGGTCCTTGCTCCACGGAGGGCGAGTATTGTCAAAGCTATCGCACCAAAACCAGTTGTATTGATAAACATTGCTATTTATCAAAGACGAGCCTTCCAACTTCGGTTTAAGATACATATAGTCTTCTAGTTTTCCAGTTTGACAATCAACATTAAATTCCTGCTGTCGTGCTCCGTCTAGTGTGGTGTAAAATGTTTGGACCTTAGCACCAAGCAGGTTGCTATTGTCGTAGGCAGTGTTCTTATTTTCGGTTCCGTTAAACACAGAGTGATAAATCTTCTTAATTCGCCGTCCGTGGCCTCTGTCAAATCTAAGGATAACATTTTGAGAAGTTGAAGTTGCCGTATTTTTATACAAGTAAGAATAATCAATGTTGAAGCTCATACCTTCGGGGCTCATAATCTTCTGCTGAATTGATTGGATAACATCGGGATTGGTTTCAACAGCTAAGAAAAGGTTGAGGTTAGTGACGGCCACACTTAAATCCGCCGCCGCAACAGTGCCTCCGCCAGTAGAAAGAGGGTCATCGTTGTAATAAAAGATTTTGGGTGTCTGTTGCCAAACAATCCGCATAGTCAAAATTTCTGGAAACATAATAGTTTTATCCAGAGCGAAAATGGTATTGTAAAGCATTCCAAGATTAATCTTAACATTGATAATCGGGTCGGCAGTATTAATAGCTCCTCCTGAGAAATACTTTGCCTCATTGTGCGCAACATTAACAACACTAAGAGTGCCAGTTGCTGCTGCGATTAAACTATCATCGTGTCTGCGAGCATTTGTTGCTGGTTGAGTTAAGTAAGCCCGCATCTTAGTTTGGTATGAAGTCATAACTTCGGTAATACGAGTAGTAATCGCCGCCGAAACATCACCACCATTCGTAGCACCAACAGCGGTCAAAGCCGTTCCGTCTGCTTTTAGAGCGATAGCATCAAGCAAGCTAACTTTTCTTTCAGTCGCAGCGGTATTACTAAAACCCGCCCCGTTTGTTGTGTTGTTCTTTTGAAGCATACAACCAGCACCAGAGTTGTTGTCGTGGTTTTCCAAAGCGAGTAAATCATCAATGGAGGTTTCGGGTTTCCAAATCATCTTGCTAATATTGCCGACTTCATTAATGTCGCACAGATAAACACCACTTCTGGTAATCAGTTGTATCTGCCTAATTGGTGCCAAGCAGTCCATAAAGCATTTATTGTAGTTCGCCGCCTTCGCAGCAGGAGCATAAGTAAAACTCAAAACAGAGCGAGCCAAGTTAAATGGGCGACTAATAAGGTCAAAGTTGCTTTCCTGTCCTCCTGCGGTAGTTATAGTGATACTAGAAGAACCCTCACGAGGTGTAAGCTTATTCAAACGATAAGAAGCACTGATGTAGTCAGTTCTAGAAAAGTCTAGTTCGCCTCCGTGTTGAGTTGGCATTTTGTTTTTGATTTTTTTAGGCAGTTGTCTATCTAGATTGTTTGCTAATTCACCAGAATATATTTATAGAAAAAAATAAATAATTCTAAAATTAATTAAATTACCTTGATTTTAATAAATTGAAAAAGGATGTAAATAAATTAAAATAATTTGTTTCTCTGTAAATCAACAAAGTCATTACAATACCTAAACCATTAAGATTTATAGCCTGATCGTTTTCGTCTGTAAGATAAAACCTGAATACATTATTTGAACTGGTTGATAATTTCTTACCATACTCCGACCCGCTTCCGTCGTATATAACGGCACCAAATGGTATTTCGTTGGCAGTGTATATTTCTTGTAGCACGTGATTATCTCCTTCACCAACTAAGTCCGATTGAAGGTATAAAGTCTTTTCGCCAGTTAGAATAATTACATTTGGTGATTTAATAAAATCATTGGCAAAGAAATATGTGGAATTTCTATCAAAACCCATTACTTCGTGAATACGGGTATCATTATCAAATATAAACCGCGGTTGAATACCTTTATTCTCTGACACACTGAATGTTAATTTGCCATCTTCTGGTTCTATGTTGGTATTATTACTGGATACAACATAAGTATAATTATTTGGGCTGTCTGCGGTTAGCACCTCCGACAACTTATTTTTTAGATTGTTCATTGTGTAGTTTCCTTCAGGTATAGTAATTAAAGCCTCATACCCGTCTTCAGATAATGTAAAAGTATTATATGGAGAGGCTACGGAGTAATACGACTTCGGAACATAGATATGAAGAATTTTACAATGTGTTGGATTGTCCAGCGATTTTAAGTTTATTTCGTGTGTAAAGTCGCTATCTGTGCCTGTTATTCTGTTTTTACTATTTATGTAATAGATACCAGAACTTCTTCCTCCCTTATACTCCATGATGCGTATATTATAGATAAATATCTTTTAGATAAATGTATTAAATCCATCTCCATACCCATTCTGTGCTTTCAACTTTTCCGCTTCTTCTTCTTTTAAGTCTGTGAAACCCGAACTAAACTTAAATCGGTTGCCTTTCGCCCGCTCCATTAAAAATCTCATTGAGTGCCATCCGCATGTGTCGGTTGTGTCAGATTGTTGTTTTACTTGATTAACCTTCATTAATAAATAACTATCGGGGTGGCTTTTATCTATTAGCCTTTTCATTTGTTGCTGAAAGTCTTCCGTTGGTTGGTAAAGTGCTAATGGGTCATACACTTCCACTGACCTGTCTTTATCCAGACTTACCCATATAGCAATCCAATGAGACCCCGCTTGTTTGTGATTATCCAAATTCATAATAAATCCGTATCGTTTTCTTTTTTCTGGATTTAGTTTGTAGATTTCATCACTTGCTATCGCTCCGAGATACCATCCATATTTTTTCATTATGTCATCTATTTCGTTAGTCATTAGTCCCCGATATTTATCAACTACACTCTCATTCGTTTCACTCATTCCCGTTTGTTGATAAACATCGTCAACTGGCTTTTCTGGTTGCTGTGGTTGTGGTTCCTCTTGCTGTTGTTCATCTGGCTCTGGAATATCTCCAACACGTTGGAGATATGGTGGTTGTGTCTCTAATGATGCGGTAATCGTAGGGGGTATTGTAGGGGGTGGCATCCCTTCATCAACATTTAAATCCGCTGAAACTTGTTTATCTACATTTGGGTCTATTGTCATTTTGTTAGTTAGAGTATTTACAAAATCATGTTTGTTCATTGTGTGTTTCCAATCTTTGCGGGCTAAGTATTTTTTTATTTTCGCTATTGAAAATACCTTATCAATTAATTCTTCTAATGTCTTTGCTCCACTCCCTTTTTGCTCACTAGTGCCCATATACTCTTCATATCTAGCATAATCCGCCACTTTTCTTTTTACGTTTTTCACCTCACTTCCAACATCAATATTAAACCTTTTAATCATGTTAATTATCCAATTTGAAGTGTCTTTGTAATTTAATTTGTTATGACCATCACTATTTAGTCTCTTTTTTAAAGCCTGTGCTAACTCTTTTATGGTAATGGTTGGGTGATAAGTTTTTGAAAATCCAGAGATTAAAAATTGATTAATTTGTAAATTTTCAAGATGCTTACCCTTTTCTTCCGCTTTCTTTTTTTCCTTTTCAAGTTTTTCTTTATATTCTTCTGCTAACTTTTTCTGTTCCTCTAAAGATGTCGCTGTGGCTATAGCCGTCTGAATATCTTGACTGGCTTTTTGTAAGTCTTTGAGACTCATCTTTTTTATGAACTTATCTGTATATCCTGCTAATTTCAGTGTTTCAATATCTTTCTGCTTTTGCTTTTTTTCTTCCTCATATTGCTCTTTCGTTTTCAATGGTGCTTCATCTCCTAAATTAGGTAAGGCTGGTGCTTGTGGAATATCTCCAACACGTTGGAGATTTGGGGCTTGTGGTTGTCCCTGTTGTTGTGGCATGATATATTGATACTGCTGTGGCGGTGGCATAATAGCCAATCTTTGGTTCCTTTGCTGTTCGTATTGTAAATCCAATATGAGTTTTTGCTCCCTCCTTAGTTCTCTGTCTTTTTGTTCTTGTCGTTCCTTGATATCGGATAGTTCATTGCGGTGTATCCTTGCTAACTCATCCTGCCTTTCCTTCACATCTGCTATGTCTTTTCTTTCTTGCCTCTTCTTTTCTTCTTCAGCATCCTCCCTTTTCTTCTTTTCCTTTTCTTCCTCGTTATGTATTAACTCATATTTCTTTTGTAAGTTGCTTTGTATCTGGTTTCGGTTCTCGTGTTCAAGACGATTGAAATCAGATTTGATTATTTTTTCTCTTGGTTTGCGACTAGTCCTTTGCGGCCTCGGCTTACCAATATATTTCATAAAAAGTTTAACGATTTGTAATGTGCTTAAATCATTTGTTTTCTTACCAAAATTAAGATAATATTTTTTACCCTTCTGGATAATATATGGCCTCCCGCTCTTATTTCTATAAACTCGTGGTGGTCTTACCTTAGCCTTTGATATTTTAGAATTGCGCTTCATGCTTCGCATTATCGCTTATTCTAAAACATCTATTTTTCTTTATTAAAAAAATTAATCTGAAACGATGTTTGTAAAACACACGAAAATGAATGATATGTTGAAAATTCAACATTGGATGAGAGTGTGGATTTACAAATATCAACGGAACTTTACAGCACCTCCTCGTTGCTTACCATACCCAAGTTTTGCAGCAGTAGCACTAACACTACCCGCGTAAGGCACCCCAACACTACTCAATGCCCCCGCAGTCCTAGAGATTACCTTATTATCGCGAAGAAATTTATTAACAGCCAAGGCAGTTTTTCCGACCTTAGCCCAGTTAATCTTTCCTCCCTTTTGACCACATCCCTTCTTCTTAGTTTTCTTTTTTCCCCCTTTCTGTGGCATTGATGGATTATATCCGATGTTATATCCTGATGGTTGTGAAATTATCACTGGTGATACTGGCATATATAATACAGAAAAATAATTAATTACAAATTTTTATTTCAAACGAAAATTAAAGTTTTTTCTTAACTCATCATCAACACTTGAAACATAAAGAAAATTAAATCTCTCCTTTGTTGCTTCGTGATACTTTTGAAGAAAGTAATCAAAATCAAAAGATAAGTCTAAGTGTTTATACACGAGTTCCATTTTATCCTGAGACTGGCTTGGAAAGATTAATAGATAATCTAACTGCTTAATGGCTTCTGGCCGTAGGTCGTTTAAATACTGACTAGACATAATCACCTTTGATTTATAGTGCCTATTCTTTTTTAACAAATCGCTCACGGACTTGTCTCTTAATCCACTTCCTAAATCATCCAAAACAAAAACAACCTCTGGCGAAATATACTTACTTGGTCTTTCTTTCGGTGCTTCATTTGTCTGTTTCTTTTTTTCTTCTTTTCCAAAGTATAAAAATTGTGGTTTCTCTATTTCCTCTTTGTCTTTGATTTCTCCTTCGTGTTGCTCGTCATGTCTGTTCAGTTTGTCTAACTCATAATCAATGACACTATCTCCGACACGTCGGAGATTACCATCCGATTTAAGAAAGGTATAAATTGCCATTGGATTTCCCCTGTTCTTAAAGTGCTTTACCATTGCTTTATAAATGTAGTCCTTGTGAATTGTTGAAGCGATAATGACGATGCGGGTTTTTCTGTCTGTCGTCCGTTTCAGTATTTCAAAGAGTGCTGTCGTTTTCCCGCTCTTCTTACGGGCTAGCAGAAATATGTTGGCATACGGCTCATTGAATAATTTATAACCTTTTGCTTTTTTATTTCCATCACCCTCTTGTTTTACTGGCTTCACCTTGACATTGTTAATCTTTTGCATCGTATATATTAAGCAAGAAACTCTAAGCACACAACAATTCTTCCCGCTAAATTTCCTGTGTCAATATTTCCGCTGTCTGTTTCAAGGACTTTAAATGTATATTGTCCGTCAGTCCATCCGACGACACCCAAATTATAACCGAGATTTGAAATGTTTGCTGTAGTGCTGTCAGCAAATGTTCCGATAATTCCAATTCTATCCATGTAAAGAATTCTGGTTTTGGTTTCGGTCTGGTCGTTCATATAGTGGATAAACTTAACATTCATTTTGGTGGGTGTGAATGACATTTGGATATTCTTATTAAATGTTTTGCTTCCTCCCGCAAAATCATTGCTCAGAAAAATAATCTTTTGGTATTTATAGTCAGTCATGGTTATATTACTACTCATAAACTTTTTAATAATCAAAATATTTTCGCGGACTGCCTGCGACTTTTACTCACGGATAAGCGAAAAAAAGAATATAAGTTGTGTTTATTGTATTCAAAAAGGTATAGATACTAAATTTAAATGTATTTACAAACCGATGAGTGATTGGTGTATTAGTTTTGATGAAGCCTTACCATTAATGTGTGTTGGCGATAGTTCGTCTTGGTATATGACACATATATACGAGTGTTCATTTCTTTGAAGCATTCGGGCTAGGAAGCACTATACCCACCAAAAGTGTGAGTATTCCGACATAGACATTCGCAGTTTCGCAGGGGAGGTTTTTTTCGCTTAATTTCACTAAACATAAGATCATTATTCCAATGATTATAGTCATTTGAAAGAGATATTTAATCAATCTGCTATCGGTCTTCTTATTAGTCATACAACAATTCCATTCATTTTCTATCTCGTTTTCAATTTTTTTCTCTTCTGTTTTTAGTTCCACTTCAAGGACACGGGACTTTAATTCTGGAGTTAATTCACTATCTCGGACATGTCCGAGATTATCCATATCCATAATAGGTGGGGGTCTGTGAAGTCTAGTTGTATTATTAGCCATTTTCTCTAATTTCTTGTAGTATATTCATGAGATTTTTATTTTCTTTTTCTAAATTAACTACCCTATCTCGGACATGTCCGAGATTATCTGATAATTGTTGAACCGCCTTAATTAACGGGGCGATAAACTCCGAATAACCTATGCCATAACCGACATCACCACTATCAACACATTTAACATCTTCTGGCTTAACACTCACACCTTTCAATTCGTATTCCTCTCTTTGCTTTGGACAGGGAACCATAATTGTTTCTTTTATAAAACCGCCAAAATCTAACATATCCATTTCTGTTAGTATTTCTTCTAATTCCTGTGCTATTAAGCCAGTCCTACATTTCTTTTTGTCATCAATCATACGATAGCAGACTGGATTTAACTTATTAATAAAATCTAAGCCTAAACATTCCTTTATATCTTCTTTTTTTCTCCTGTCTGAATATTGAATTGGATTAGACAATACCCATAATTGTCCATCACTCGCTTTCAAAGACATTAAAGCAGTATTTGAACCATTCTCCCATATGAACCCACTCGTTGAAGAATTATTCACTCTAAATCTAATAGCATAAGAAGTTAATCCTCCGCCTACTCCTCCTGCTGGTGCTGTTCCTCCACTTAACGATTTACTTGCCCCCAGACTGGCTCATATAAATCCCCCATGCTGAATCTCCAATGTCCCACATAAATATTCCTCTCGCATTCGTCCCGTCTGTTTGTCCTTGAATTGCTATTTTCGCCCCATTAGTTGATGCTGATGCCGTTGTTAGTGTGCCTGTGTATGTAATTCCCGCATTTGCCGTAATCAATCCTTTCGTCCATAAAGTCCCGTTTGCCCCGTTCAACGACATTAGCAATTGTTCAGACGAATTTTCCCACACAAAACCCATTGTAGCATCATTAGCAACCCTAAACCGAAAACTATACGAACTAAAATCATTTCCTGAAACGGCCGTACCATTTGCCAAACTTTTGCTTGCTCCACCAGATGCGGCATAAATTCCCCAACTCGTATTTGTTGTATCCCATAGAAATATTCCTTTTGCATTTGTTCCGTCTGTTGCTCCCTGAACTCCTATCTTTGCCCCGCTGGTGTTTGTTGCTGATGTTAGTGTGCCCGTGTATGTTATCCCCGCATTTGCCGTAACCAATCCTGCTGTGCTGACATTCATAGCCTCAGACCATGTTATATTGCTTCCTGCTGTTATTCCTGATTTATAGTTAAAAGCAAGTTTGTTTGAGTTTTTGTATATTTGAAAGTTTGAGCCAGAATTACTTGATTTCCAGTTTGAGCCGTCATAATAAGCATCAAAACTTAAGCCTATGTTATCATGTGCCCAGTTCAATAATTGAAATGTTGGATAAGCATCCGCCGTTGTTATTGCTTGTAAGTGTGCTCCTCCGATATTTGAAGCCGTTCCATATAATTCTAAACCACCTGTCGCACCTGCGCCTTTCGTTGTATTGCCTATGATTATTGGTTTGCCTGATGCAGTCGTTATCTTGTCGCTTGCCGTTATTGTTGTTGTTGATATACCCGCAGTTGAAGTAATTGTTGTTCCCGTTATTGTTCCACCATTTGTTATATTGTTTGAATTCATATCTAAGGCACCATAAAATCGCATACCGCCAGCATTGTTAAAACGGACAATGTCGGACGAAGCACTTTTATTGTCCAAAAGTTTTGAAATATAAAGTCCCGCTCCTTTTACATCAGCCGCTACATTCGTGAATACATAACCTCTTTGGTCTGCGGTTCCGCTTGTAGCGGTATTTAGAGTAAATAAGAAATACTGATAATCTCCTGATGTCTGTGAAAAGAATATATCTCCTCCATTTTGGTTTAATATCCTCGCCCCATTATATGTTATATTTCCACCATTAATGATATCAACATTATTGAAATCGGCTTGGCTTAACAAATTCAGTGCCCTTACATCATTTCTACTTCCATTAAATATCTTAATTCCTGTTATGGTTTGGTCTCCTGTTAGTTTTACATTTTGCCCGTCCAATGTGTCCGCATATCCTTTTGTCGCTCCGTCCGTTGATAATGTTGGAGTTCCAAGGTTCGCTATTTTGCTACTATTACAATCTAGCCCCGAAGCATTTACCCAACCGACTATTGCTCCATCAATAACGAAACTTACTTTTTTCGCATTTATTTCAAAGTTATAATTCACGCCCGTGCCCATATTAAGGCATCCAATAGTTCCTATGTTTGCTGTGGAGTTAAAGACCACGAATGTTCCTTTTGTTGTCGCATTCGTTGAATTACCTGTTATTTCAAGGGCACTGCTAAATGTCTTAATTCCTGCTATGGTTTGGTTTCCTGTTAGTTTCACATTTTGCCCGTCTAATGTATCCGCATACCCTTTTGTCGCCCCGTCTGTTGTTGCTGTTGGTGTGGCTAAGTTTGTAATTTTTCTGTTGTTTAAAGATAGTGTAGTGCCCGTTGCTGTCGCGATTACATTATCACCCGCATATAAATCAACATACGAACCCGTTATTTGTATCGGATAATAGCCCGCGGTTGCTATTTTTTGTGCCACAATCTCTCCTATATTTGTCGCCGTATCAAAGGCAATACCGATACCATCAAAAGCGGTTGGAGCAGTAGCACCTCGCACTTCTATTGTTGAAGTAAATTTTTTATTCCCTGCTATGGTTTGGTCTCCTGTTAGTTTAACGACTGCGGTATCAAGAGTAGAAACATCAACACCATCAACAAGATTAACATTTGTTATACTTTGGCTTTTCATATCAATCCCCGCACTAGCATTTATTATGTTGCTGAATGTTTTGGTTCCTGCTATGGTTTGGTCTCCTGTTAGTTTTACGGCCGAAGTATCAAGGGTGGATACATCAATACCATCAACCAAATTTACATTTGTTATTGAAAATCCTCCCATATTTAAACTGCCAGTCATAGCCGTTGTGCCGTCCTTTGCCAGTTTCGTATCGGTGTATGCTTTTGTTGAAGCATCGCCGTCATAGAATGGTGCGGGCAGTCCGCTGATTGCTGTTGTGCTGTTAAAATTTAAAACATTATTTGTTAATGTCATTCCACCACCTGTTGTTGGAGCAAAAAGTATAGAAGAACCGACAATAGTTAGTGGATAGCCCGTTGCTCCACCTGCCTCCGACGAATAGATAGAGCCCATATTATTGTTGTAATTGAAGAATAATTTGCCTGTGTTTAATGGATTTGAGTCTTTTACGGCCACATAAGTAGTAAATGTTTTGTTTCCTGTTATGGTTTGGTCGCCTGTTAGTTTAACGACTGCGGTGTCAAGAGCCGAAACATCAACACCATCAACATTACCGACATTTGATACATTAAAACCTCCCATATTTAAATCACCTATCATCATAGCGAGCCCATCCAATCTAAGAAAAGGTGAAGCAACATTTCGCCATTGACCTGTGCTATAAATGAGTAGTTGGTTATCGGTTGGTGTTGTTATGACTACATCACTTAAAGCATCTATTGATTTAGTTGCTATCCTTGTGTCAAAATCTGTATTAGCCCTTGCTGTGGTGTAGTATAAGTTAGTTCCTTCGGTTAAGTTGGTTGTGCTCTTTGTTGCTAATTGAGTGTCAAACCTAGCATTAGTATAATATAAATTGGTGCCTTCGGCTAGGTTAGTGGTTGATTTAGTAGTTAGTCGCGCATCAAACCTACCATCAGTATAGTATAGATTAGTGCCTTCTTTTAAGTCCGTCGTTGATTTTAAAGCCAACCTCGCATCAAATCGTCCATCAGTGTAATAAAGATTTACGGGGTCGGCATCTTCTGGCACCCTATCTGTGTATAAGCCCACTATGTTTGTGTTGGTAAGGTCTAAATTTTTAATATCTAGACTATCAACTGCGATTTCTGATAAACATAGTAAGGATTTATATTGACTACCCATTGTATATTAATTAATAAAATAATTAATTTGTAAATACTAAAAATATAAAAATCTTAGTATAGAATGCCGTCCGCTGAAGCAAGTCGTAAGAATTGGGGTAAGGCTGTGGAAAGTATAAAGAGCAAAAAGCAACAAAAGATTGAAATAGCAAAAGAGAAATTAGCAAAGTGTAGAAATGCTTATGTAGGTGATGATGAAGAGATGGAGGAAAAGATAAACCGCATGGCCGAAATGGGTGTTGCTAGTGATATCATTAATGGAAAAGACCAAGATGATACACCAGAAGAAAGCAGTGAGAGCGATGAAGAATGTGATTTTACCGACATTATCGCTGAAAAGATGGCTAAAATGAAAATTAAAAGAGCGAAGGTAGAAACTAAGAGAACAAAGAAAAAGAATATCTCCAACGTGTTGGAGATAAGGAAGAAAACAGAGCCTGAGCCTGAGAGTGAAGAAAGTGAAAGCGAGAGTAGTGAAGAAGAAACACCAAAACCGAAGAAGGGGAAAGGAAAAAAGTCTAGTAGTGTGAGTGTAAAAGTATATAATCAGTCTTCAGGTGCTAAGAAAGAAAAAAATAATGAAATAGATAGAGTGTTTTTAAAATTTTAAATTCACCAAAGGAAATGATATGAGTAAAAATTACTATACTCTGGATTATTATAAGTTAATTCTCCTTTTGAATTTCGTATTGCTTTTGCTCTTGCTCTATAATTTTTTCTTCGTACTTTATCTAAATGGTCTAAATGTGAATATAGTCCTATGCGGTCTTTATAGTGTTGATATTTTAAGTGTCCGAAATGAATTGTCTTACCTTTTGGAGTAATAACCTTATATTTTTTGTTTTTTACATTCGACTTTGAAAATCTCATTGATATATAATATGGACAATAAACATAATCAACAAGAACGAAAAGAAAAACTTGAAGAGGCACTTGAAATACACGACCAATCAAAGCCTTCTAAAATATGGAACACTATCATTGCTCCAGAAGCAAAACCATTAAGTCAAGTATTTATTGATTTAATGGATATGTCAAAAGTAGCAATGAAATCTGGAAATGCTAATAACAATTTTGGGCTAGTTGCTATTGATGTTTATAGTCGTCGTGGATGGATTGAACCAATAAAACAAAAGACAACTGGTTATGTCTTAGAAGGATTGAAGAAAATTTTTACAAAAGAATTACCTGAAAGAATTACATCTGATAGCGGTGGTGAGTTTAAAGGACAAGTGGGTGAGTATTTTAGACAAAATAATATTGAACATAGGGCTGTCCAAGTAGGAGACCACAGAACAATGGGTATAATTGATAGATTTATCAGAACAATACGAAATGAATTAAATTTATTATGGGAGGTTAATGATAATTTTTCTTGGGTGCCTTACATTCATGAACTTGTAAATATTTATAATCATACTTATCACACAGGAATAAATGCTGTCCCTATGAAAGTTTATGAAGGTAAAGAAAGGAATACACAGGAAATATACAGAAATTCATTAATAAATGAGTTTCCTAAAGATACAAGAGTAAGAAAGGAACTTGAGCGGACTATTTTTTCAAAAGGAGATAAGCAGTATTCAAAAACTATTTACAAGGTAAAAGGACGAAAAGGTTTCAAGGTTATACTCAGTGAAGAGGACTTAGTAAGACCACAGGAGTTATTAAAAATAAATCTTAGAGAACAACCAGAAGAAGAACAGGAAAAGGAGCAGTTAGCAGACAAAGTTCAGGAAGCAACAAAAGAAAAAAAGAATGTAAATTTGTTAAAGTCGTTAGATATAAAGCCTGAGAATATTCGTAGCAGTGCTAGGATAAAGAAGAAAAAAGAAGTATTAGATTTATGATATAACCTGAATACCGCCACTGGTGCCACCAGATAGCTATTCTAGATGTTCTATTTCCGTGGATATCACCGTGCGTCAGTGCGCCAGCGCGCCAGCGTTTTGGCGCAGTGGCGCAGAGGTTGCGCCAGAATTTCGTTTTTTTGGCGCAGTGATTTTTAGAGTAGTAGTGCCACCATAAGACACTATAAAAAATTTGGAGACATTGATTAAGAGTAAGAGAGATAAAGGCTTAAATCTGCTTCTTTTTGAAATCAATAGGAGAGCGAATTTAGCCGTTATCTCTCTTGCTACCCCCCGATGTCTCCAAAAAGTGTCTTATAGTGGCACCTATACTACTTATCTAGTGTATGTGTCTTTATATTTTAACTGTATTATTTTAAATATTAATA